>JALGBA010002861.1:0-41916 GCA_023970755.1 Azemiops feae | reverse complement strand
ACTGATTGGGTCCAGCTGATTGGTGCTCCTGCGGGGAGCTGGAGGTGAACTGAAGAAAAGGGAGGGGGGAGAGAGGAGAGGGTATAAAAGAACGTGGTTTGGGTGGGGAAAGGGAAAAAAAGACACCAGGAAAGGTTTAAACGCTTTAAACAAATGTAATTAGTTTTACCCCCTTTAATTCAGTCTGTCTGTGGCTTTTACAAAGTTTTCTTTGAAAGTAAACGGGCTTAATTAAAAGCTAAAGCTTTTCGCAATTGCCGGAACCTTCCAGAAACAGATTCCAACATGTGACACGTGACACGCCTGAGAGTTAAAGAGAAAAAAACAGATTTCTGTTTTCTTTATTTCTGCCATGGCACTTTATTTCTGTGTCTTTAAGGGTACAGGGAAAGGGGATTGTGGGGTGTTTTGAGTGTGCACGTGGAAGAGCTCAGAAGGGCAAACCAGATAAACCAGGAGCTCTACAGACTTTAGCAACTTAAGACCTGGTGGACTTCAACTCCCGATTCCTAAACCAGCCAGGAGGATGAGGAATCCTGGAGTTGAAGTCACAAGTCTTAAAAGTGCCAAGTTTGAAGAACCCTGAACTAGCTGGTAGTGGTGCATATTAATAAACATGGATAAATTCATCATACATTTATCAGTGCAAAGGAAAAGTAATTCAGTAAAGGAACAAAAGAGCATAGCCTGAGGGCATGCAAAGAGTGCCCTCCTGTGGTTATTTTGGCCATAGCGGCCAGAAAGGGACTACAAAGACCATCTATAGCACAGGGCATGTAAAGAGAGCCTACCTGTGGTTATTTTGGGCATAGCGGCCTGACAGGACTACAAAGACCATCTATAGCACAGGGCATGAAACGGGTGCCCTACTGTGATTATTTTATGTATAGCAGCCTGAAAGGGACTACAGCGACCATATATAACACAGGGCACGCAAAGACTGCGCTCCTGTGGTTGTTTTGGAATAGCAGCCATCCAAGGAAATAAACCTTACCCCAAAGAGGGCAAAAAAGTCAGGCTTTCCTAAAATGTGTTGGTCACTGCGTTGGTCATTTTTGGGACAAAGTCATCAGAATGCGGCATTACCTCGACCTAACTCTCCTCTAACCGCAAAATGGGTCAAAAGTCAGGCCGTAGTCTTTCCTTACCCAAAAGAGGGCAAAAAAGTCAGGCTTTCCCAAGAAATGAAAGACTATGTTTGTTATTTTGGGGGGCCAAAGTCATCAGAATGCAGCCTTTAGTCGACTAACTGTTTCTTCACCCCTAACGCAAAGGGGTCAAAGTCAGGCCCGTAGTCTCTCCTTACCCATAGAGGGCAAAAAGTAGGCTTTTACTAAGGTATGAAAGGGACTATGTTGGTTTATTTTGGGGAAAAGTCAACGAAGGACTATTATTATTATTAACATTATTAGAAGCCTTGATATTAATCATAATAGAGCAACGGGAGGCCCAAGGGCTGCAGAACAGGCACAGAAGAAGGAAACCTGCTTCAAAACACTTAAACCGAGTTAAAAAGGCCTACGATGGCCTAAGTGCTAATGCTATGGGACAGAAAGCAGTGCCCTCCAGTGGACAAGGCAGGAATAGCAGCCACACAAGGAAATAAACCTTACCCCAAAGAGGGCCAAAAAGTCAGGCTTTCCTAACATATCACAAACTGTGTTGGTCATTTTGGGGGCAAAGTCATCAGAATGCAGCCTTACGTCGACCTAACTCTTTTCTAACCCCAAGATGGGTCAAAAGTCAGGCCGTAGTCTTTCTTTACCCAAAAGAGGGCAGAAAAGTCAGGCTTTCCCAAGATATGAAAGACTATTTTTGTTATTTTAGGGGTAAAGTCATCAGAATGCAGCCTTAGGTTCACCTTACTCTATTCTAACCCCCAAATGGGTCAAACCTAAGTCCCTTTCTTTCCTACCCAAGGAGGGCAAAAAAGTCCCTAAGGAGGGGCGGCCTGATCCTTCAGGAAGAGACTGATTGGGTTCCCAGCTGATTGGTGCTCCTCCGTGAGCTGGAGTGAACTGAAGAAAAGGAGGGTGGATAGAGGGAGGGTAAAAAAGAACTGTTTGGTGGGAAAGGGGAAAAAAGACACCAGGAAAGGTTTTTAATCGCTTTAACAAATGTAATAGTTTTACCCTTTATTCATTCTGTCTGTGGCGTTTACAAGTTTGCTTTGAAGTAACAGGCTTAATTAAAAGCCAAGCTGTCGCAATTGCGGAACCTTCCCGAACAGATTCCAACATTGTAACACGTGACCTCCTGAGGCAGTTAAAGAGAAAAAAAACGGAGTTTCTGTTTCTTTATTTTCTTGCATTGCACTTGATTTCTGTGTCTTTAAAGGTACAGGGAAGGGATTGGGGGGTGTTTGTGTGCACATGGAAGAGCTCAGAAGGGCAAACCAGCTAACTCAGGAGTCTACAGACTTAGCAACTTTTAGACCTGTGGACTTCAACTCCCAGAATTCCTCAACCAGCCATGAGGGCTGAGGAATCCTGGGAGTTGAAGTCCACAAGTCTTAAAAGTGCCAAGTTTGAAGACCCCTGAACTAGCTGGTAGTGGTGGCATATTTAATAACATGGAGACATTTCACATCATTATCATTGCAAAGAACGTCAATTCGTAAAGGACAAAGAGCTAGCCTTAGGCAATGCAAAGAGTGCCCTCCGTGGTTATGTTGGCCATAGCGGCCAGAAGGGACTACAAAGACATCTAGACACAGGGGCTTTGCAAAACGGTCCTTCCTGTGGTTTTTATTTGTCCATAGCGGCCTACAGACGACAAAGCACTATAGCAGGGCATGAAAAGGTGCCCTATCGTGATATTTTATGTATAGCAGCCTGAAAGGGACTACAGCGGCCATATATAACACAGGGCACGCAAAGACTGCGCTCCTGTGGTTGTTTTGGAATAGCAGCCATCCAAGGAAATAAACCTTACCCCAAATAGGGCAAAAAAGTCAGGCTTTCCTAAAATGTGTTGGTCACTGCGTTGGACATTTTGGGGCAAAGTCATCAGAATGCGGCATTACCTCGACCTAACTCTCCTCTAACCGCAAAATGGGTCAAAAGTCAGGCCGTAGTCTCTCCTTACCCAAAAGAGGGCAAAAAAGTCAGGCTTTCCCAAGACATGAAAGACTATGTTTGTTATTTTGGGGGGCAAAGTCATCAGAATGCAGCCTTACGTCGACCTAACTGTTTCCTAACCGCAAAGTGGGTCAAAAGTCAGGCCGTAGTCTCTCCTTACCCATAGAGGGGAAAAATGTCAGGCTTTCCTAAGGTATGAAAGACTATGTTGGTTATTTGGGGGGCAAAGTCATCAGAATGACTTTATTATTATTATTACATTATTAGAAGCCCTGATATTAATCATAATAGAGCAACGGGAGGCCCAAGGGCTGCAGAACAGGCACAGAAGAAGGAAACCTGCTTCAAAACACTTAAACCGAGTTAAAAAGGCCTATGATGGCCTAAGTGCTAAGGCTATGGGACAGAAAGCAGTGCCCTCCAGTGGACAAGGCAGGAATAGCAGCCACACAAGGAAATAAACCTTACCCCAAAGAGGGCAAAACCGTCAGGCCTTTCCTAACATATCACAAACTGTGTTGTCATTTTGGGGGCAAAAGTCATCAAGAATGCAGCCTTAGTCGACCTAACTCGTTTCTACACCCAAAATGGCCGTCAAAAGTCAGGCCGTAGTCTTTCTTTACCCAAAAGAGGGCAGAAAAGTCAGGCTTTCCCAAGATATGAAAGACTATTTTTGTTATTTTAGGGGCAAAGTCATCAGAATGCAGCCTTAGGTTCACCTTACTCTATTCTAACCCCAAAATGGGTCAAACCTAAGGCCCTAGTCTTTCCTTACCCAAAAGAGGGCAAAAAAGTCACTAAGGAGGCGGCTGGATGCCGGCAGGAGAGACTGATGGGGTCCAGCTGATTGGTGCTCCTGCCGGGAGCTGGAGGTGAACTGAAGAAAAGGGAGGGGGGAGAGAGGAGAGGGTATAAAAGAACGTGGTTTGGGTGGGGAAAGGGGAAAAAAGACACCAGGAAAGGTTTAAATGCTTTAAACAAATGTAATTAGTTTTACCCCCTTTAATTCAGTCTGTCTGTGGCTTTTACAAAGTTTTCTTTGAAAGTAAACAGGCTTAATTAAAAGCTAAAGCTTGTCGCAATTGCCGGAACCTTCCAGAACAGATTTCCAACATTGTGACACGTGACACGCCTGAGGCAGTTAAAGAGAGAAAAAACAGACTTTCTGTTTCTTTATTTTCTTGCATTGCACTTGATTTCTGTGTCTTTAAGGGTACAGGGAAGGGATTGGGGGGTGTTTGTGTGCACGTGGAAGAGCTCAGAAGGCAAACCAGCTAACTCAGGAGTCTACAGACTTAGCAACTTTAAGACCTGTGGACTTCAAATCCCAGAATTACTCAACCAGCCATGAGGGCTGAGGAATCCTGGGAGTTGAAGTCCACAATTCTTAAAAGTGCCAAGTTTGAAGACCCCTGAACTAGCTGGTAGTGGTGCATATTAATAAACATGGATAAATTTATCACAGTTATCAGTGCAAACGGAAAAGTTATTCAGAAAGGAACAAAAGAGCATAGCCTGTGAGGGCAGCAAGAGTGCCCTCCTGTGGTTATTTTGGCCATAGCGGCCAGACAGAAAGGGACTACAAAGACATCTATAGCACAGGGCTTTGCAAACAGTGCCTTCTGTGGTTATTTTGTGCCATCGGCCTTGCCTGACAGGGACTTACAAAGGACCCATCTATAGCACAGGGCATGAAAATGGTGCCTACTGTGATAGTTTTAGGTATAGCGAGCCGGAAAGGGACTACAGCGTACCAATAATAACAAAGGGCACAAAAGGGACTGCGCTCTGTGGTTGTTGGATAGCAGTCACCCAAGGAAATAACACTTCCAAGAGGGCAAAAAAAGTCAGCTTTCCTAACAGGTGGTGGTCACTGCGTTGGTCATTTTGGGGACAAAGTCATCAGAATGCGGCATTACCTCGACCTAACTCTCCTCTAACCGCAAAATGGGTCAAAAGTCAGGCCGTAGTCTCTCCTTACCCAAAAGAGGGCAAAAAATTCAGGCTTTCCCAAGACGTGAAAGACTATGTTTGTTATTTGGGGGGGCAAAGTCATCAGAATGCAGCCTTACGTCGACCTAACTGTTTCCTAACCGCAAAGTGGGTCAAAAGTCAGGCCGTAGTCTCTCCTTACCCATAGAGGGCAAAAAAGTCAGGCTTTCCTAAGGTATGAAAGACTATTTTGGTTATTTGGGGGGCAAAGTCATCAGAATGACTTTATTATTATTATTACATTATTAAAAGCCTTGATATTAATCATAATAGAGCAACGGGAGGCCCAGGGGCTGCAGAAGAGGCACAGAAGAAGGAAACCTGCTTCAAAAAACTTAAACCGAGTAAAAAAGGCCTATGATGGCCTAAGTGCTAATGCTATGGGACAGAAAGCAGTGCCCTCCAGTGGACAAGGCAGGAATAGCAGCCACACAAGGAAATAAACCTTACCCCAAAGAGGTCAAACGTCAGGCTTTCCTAATATAGCACCCAACTGTATTTGGTCATTTTGGGGGCAAAGTCATCGAATGCAGCTTACGGCGACCTACACTCTTTTCTAACCCCAAAATGGGTCCAAAATCAGGCGTAGTCTTTTCTTTAACCCAAAAGAGGGCAGAAAGCAGGCTTTCCCAAGATATGAATGACTATTTTTGTTATTTTAGGGTAAATTCATCAGAACAATTCATGCTTAGGTTCACCTTACACTCCTATTCTAAAACCCCAAAATGGGTCAAACCGAAGGCCCTATTTCTTTCTTACCCAAGAGGGCAAAAAAGTCCTAGGACGCTGGATGCCAGGCAGGAGAGACTGATTGGGTCCAGCTGATTGGTGCTCCTGCCGGGAGCTGGAGGTGAACTGAAGAAAAGGGAGGGGGAGAGAGGAGAGGGTAAAAAAGAACATGGTTTGGGTGGGGAAAGGGGAAAAAAGACACCAGGAAAGGTTTAATCGCTTTAAACAAATGTAATTAGTTTTACCCCCTTTAATTCAGTCTGTCTGTGGCTTTTACAAAGTTTTCTTTGAAAGTAAACAGGCTAAATTAAAAGCTAAAGCTTTTCGCAATTGCCAGAACCTTCCAGAACAGATTTCCAACATTGTGACACGTGACACGCCTGAGGCAGTTAAAGAGAAAAAAAACACTTTCTGTTTCTTTATTTTTTTGCATTGCACTTGATTTCTGTGTCTTTAAGGGTACAGGGAAGGGATTGGGGGGTGTTTGTGTGCACGTGGAAGAGCTCAGAAGGGCAAACCAGCTAACTCAGGAGTCTACAGACTTAGCAACTTTTAGACCTGTGGACTTCAACTCCCAGAATTCCTCAACCAGCCATGAGGGCTGAGGAATCTGGGAGTTGAAGTCCACAAGTCTTAAAAGTGCCAAGTTTGAAGACCCTTGAACTAGCTGGTAGTGGTGCATATTAATAAACATGGATAAATTCATCATACATTTATCAGTGCAAAGGAAAAGTAATTCAGTAAAGGAACAAAAGAGCATAGCCTGAGGGCATGCAAAGAGTGCCTCCTTTGGTTATTTTGGCCATATCGGCCAGAAAGTGACTACCAAGACATCTATAGCACAGGGCATGTAAAGAGAGCCTACCTGTGGTTATTTTGGGCATAGCTGCCTGACAGGACTACAAAGACCATCTATAGCACAGGGCATGAAAAGGGTGCCCTACTGTGATTATTTTATGTATAGCAGCCTGAAAGGGACTACAGCGACCATATATAACACAGGGCACACAAAGACTGCGCTCCTGTGGTTGTTTTGGAATAGCAGCCACCCAAGGAAATAAACCTTACCCCAAAGAGGGCAAAAAAGTCAGGCTTTCAGGCTTTCCTAACATGTGTTGGTCACTGCATTGGTCATTTTGGGACAAAATCATCAGAATGCGGCTAAACCTCGACCTAACTCTCCTCTAACTGCAAAATGGGTCAAAAGTCAGGCCGTAGTCTCTCCTTACCCAAAAGAGGGCAAAAAAGTCAGGCTTTCCCAAGACATGAAAGACTATGTTTGTTATTTGGGGGGGCAAAGTCATCAGAATGCAGCCTTACGTCGACCTAACTGTTTCCTAACCGCAAAGTGGGTCAAAAGTCAGGCCGTTGTCTCTCCTTACCCATAGAGGGCAAAAATGTCAGGCTTTCCTAAGGTATGAAAGACTATGTTGGTTATTTGGGGGGCAAAGTCATCAGAATGACTTTATTATTATTATTACATTATTAGAAGCCTTGATATTAATCATAATAGAGCAACGGGAGGCCAAAGGGCTGCAGAAACAGGCACAGAAGAAGGAAACCTGCTTCAAACACTTAAACGAGTTAAAAAGGCCTATGATGGCCTAAGTGCTAATGCTATGGGACAGAAAGCAGTGCCCTCCAGTGGACAGGCAGGAATAGCAGCCACACAAGGAAATAAACCTTACCCAAAGAGGGCAAAAAAGTCAGGCTTTCCTAACATATCACAAACTGTGTTGGTCATTTTGGGGCAAAGTCATCAGAATGCAGCCTTACGTCGACCTAACTCTTTTTCTAACCCCAAAATGGGTCGAAAAGTCAGGCCGTAGTCTTTCTTTACCCAAAAGAGGGCAAAAAGTCAGGCTTTCCCAAGATATGAAAGACTATTTTGTTATTTTAGGGCAAATCATCAGAATGCAGCCTTAGGTTCACCTTACTCTATTCTACCCCAAATGGTCAAACCTAAGGCCCTAGTCTTTCCTTACCCAAAAGAGCAAAAAAGTCCCTAAGGAGGCGGCTGGATGCCGGCAGGAGAGACTGATTGGGTCCAGCTGATTGGTGCTCCTGCCGGGAGCTGGAGGTGAACTGAAGAAAAGGGAGAGGGGAGAGAGGAGAGGGTATAAAAGAAGGTGGTTTGGGTGGGGAAAGGGGAAAAAAGACACCAGGAAAGGTTTAATCGCTTTAAACAAATGTAATTATTTTTACCCCCTTTAATTCAGTCTGTCTGTGGCTTTTACAAAGTTTTCTTTGAAAGTAAACAGGCTTAATTAAAAGCTAAAGCTTTTCGGAATTACCGGAACCTTCCAGAACAGATTTCCAACATTGTGACACGTGACACGCCTGAGGCAGTTAAAGAGAAAAAAAACACTTTCTGTTTCTTTATTTTCTTGCATTGCACTTGATTTCTGTGTCTTTAAGGGTACAGGGAAGGGATTGGGGGGTGTTTGTGTGCACGTGGAAGAGCTCAGAAGGGCAAACCAGCTAACTCAGGAGTCTACAGACTTAGCAACTTTAAGACCTGTGGACCAACTCCCAGAATTCCTCAACCAGCCATGAGGGCTGAGGAATCCTGGGAGTTGAAGTCCACAAGTCTTAAAAGTGCCAGGTTTGAAGACCCCTGTACTAGCTGGTAGTGGTGCATATTAATAAACATGGATAAATTCATCATACATTTATCAGTGCAAAGGAAAAGTAATTCAGTAAAGGAACAAAAGAGCATAGCCTGAGGGCATGCAAAGAGTGCCCTACTGTGGTTATTTTGGCCATAGCGGCCAGAAAGGGACTACAAAGACCATCTATAGCACAGGGCTTGCAAACGGTGCCTTCCTGTGGTTATTTTGGCCATAGCGGCCTGACAGGGACTACAAAGACCATCTATAGCACAGGGCATGAAAAGGGTGCCCTACTGTGATTATTTTATGTATAGCAGCCTGAAAGGGACTACAGCGACCATATATAACACAGGGCACACAAAGACTGCGCTCCTGTGGTTGTTTTGGAATAGCAGCCACCCAAGGAAATAAACCTTACCCCAAAGAGGGCAAAAAAGTCTGGCTTTCCTAACATGTGTTGGTCACTGCGTTGGTCATTTTGGGACAAAGTCATCAGAATGCGGCTAAACCTCGACCTAACTCTCCTCTAACTGCAAAATGGGTCAAAAGTCAGGCCGTAGTCTCTCCTTACCCAAAAGAGGGCAAAAAAGTCAGGCTTTCCCAAGACATGAAAGACTATGTTTGTTATTTGGGGGGGCAAAGTCATCAGAATGCAGCCTTACATCGACCTAAACTGTTTTCCTAACCGCAAGTGGGTCACAGTAGCCGTAGTATCTCCTTACCATAGAGGGCAAAAATTGTCAGCTTTCTAAGGTTATGAAAGACTATGTTGGTTATTGGGGCGGAAAGTCACAGAATGATTATTATTATATTACATTATTAGAAGCCTGATATTAATCATAATAGAGCAAAGGGAGGCACAAGGCTGCAGAACAAGGCACAAGAAGAGGAAACCTGCTTCAAAACCGTAAACCGAGTTGTAAAGGCCTTATGAGGCCTAAAGTGCTAATGCTATGGACAGAAAGCAGTCCCTCCAGTGGACAAGGCAGGATAGCAGCCAAAAAAGGAAATAAACATTACCCCAAAGAGGGCAAAAAAGTCAGGCTTTCCTAAAATGTGTTGGTCACTGCGTTGGTCATTTTGGGGACAAAGTCATCAGAATGCGGCATTACCTCGACCTAACTCTCCTCTAACCGCAAAATGGGTCAAAAGTCAGGCCGTAGTCTCTCCTTACCCAAAAGAGGGCAAAAAGGTCAGGCTTTCCCAAGACATGAAAGACTATGTTTGTTATTTGGGGGGGCAAAGTCATCAGAATGCAGCCTTAGGTTCACCTTACTCTATTCTAACCCCAAAATGGGTCAAACCTAAGGCCCTAGTCTTTCCTTAACCAAAAGAGGGCAAAAAAGTCCCTAAGGAGGCGGCTGGATGCCGGCAGGAGAGACTGATTGGGTCCAGCTGATTGGTGCTCCTGCCGGGAGCTGGAGGTGAACTGAAGAAAAGGGAGGGGGGAGAGAGGAGAGGGTATAAAAGAACGGGGTTTGGGTGGGGAAAGGGGAAAAAGACACCAGGAAAGGTTTAATCGCTTTAAACAAATGTAATTAGTTTTACCCCCTTTAATTCAGTCTGTCTGTGGCTTTTACAAAGTTTTCTTTGAAAGTAAACAGGCTTAATTAAAAGCTAAAGCTTTTCGCAATTGCCGGAACCTTCCAGAACAGATTTCCAACATTGTGACACGTGACACGCCTGAGGCAGTTAAAGAGAAAAAAAACACTTTCTGTTTCTTTATTTTCTTGCATTGCACTTGATTTCTGTGTCTTTAAGGGTACAGGGAAGGGATTGGGGGGTGTTTGTGTGCACGTGGAAGAGCTCAGAAGGGAAAACCAGCTAACTCAGGAGTCTACAGACTTAGCAACTTTAAGACCTGTGGACTTCAACTCCCAGAATTCCTCAACCAGCCATGAGGGCTGAGGAATCCTGGGAGTTGAAGTCAACAAGTCTTAAAAGTGCCAAGTTTGAAGGCCCCTGAACTAGCTGGTAGTGGTGCATATTAATAAACATGGATAAATTCATCATACATTTATCAGTGCAAGGAAAAGTAATTCAGTAAAGGGAACAAAAGGGCATAGCCTGAGGCATGCAAAGAGTGCCCTCCTGTGGTTATTTTGGCCATAGCGACCTGACAGGGACTACAAAGACCATCTATAGCACAGGGCATGTAAAGAGAGCCTACCTGTGGTTATTTTGGGCATAGCGGCCTGACAGGACTACAAAGACCATCTATAGCACAGGGCATGAAAAGGGTGCCCTACTGTGATTATTTTATGTATAGCAGCCTGAAAGGGACTACAGCGACCATATATAACACAGGGCACACAAAGACTGCGCTCCTGTGGTTGTTTTGGAATAGCAGCCACCCAAGGAAATAAACCTTACCCCAAACAGGGCAAAAAAGTCAGGCTTTCCTAACAGGTGTTGGTCACTGCGTTGGTCATTTTGGGACAAAGTCATCAGAATGCGGCTAAACCTCGACCTAACTCTCCTCTAACTGCAAAATGGGTCAAAAGTCAGGCCGTAGTCTCTCCTTACCCAAAAGAGGGCAAAAAAGTCAGGCTTTCCCAAGACATGAAAGACTATGTTTGTTATTTCGGGGGGCAAAGTCATCAGAATGCAGCCTTACGTCGACCTAACTGTTTCCTAACCGCAAAGTGGGTCAAAAGTCAGGCCGTAGTCTCTCCTTACCCATAGAGGGCAAAAATGTCAGGCTTTCCTAAGGTATGAAAGACTATGTTGGTTATTTGGGGGGCAAAGTCATCAGAATGACTTTATTATTATTATTACATTATTAGAAGCCTTGATATTAATCATAATAGAGCAACGGGAGGCCCAAGGGCTGCAGAACAGGCACAGAAGAAGGAAACCTGCTTCAAAACACTTAAACCGAGTTAAAAAGGCCTATGATGGCCTAAGTGCTAATGCTATGGGACAGAAAGCAGTGCCCTCCAGTGGACAAGGCAGGAATAGCAGCCACACAAGGAAATAAACCTTACCCCAAAGAGGGCAAAAAAGTCAGGCTTTCCTAACATATCACAAACTGTGTTGGTCATTTTGGGGGCAAAGTCATCAGAATGCAGCCTTACGTCGACCTAACTCTTTTCTAACCCCAAAATGGGTCAAAAGTCAGGCCGTAGTCTTTCTTTACCCAAAAGAGGGCAGAAAAGTCAGGCTTTCCCAAGATATGAAAGACTATTTTTGTTATTTTAGGGGTAAAGTCATCAGAATGCAGCCTTAGGTTCACCTTACTCTATTCTAACCCCAAAATGGGTCAAACCTAAGGCCCTATTCCTTCCTTACCCAAAAGAGGGCAAAAAAGTCCCTAAGGAGGCGGCTGGATGCCGGCAGGAGAGACTGATTGGGTCCAGCTGATTGGTGCTCCTGCCGGGAGCTGGAGGTGAACTGAAGAAAAGGGAGGGGGAGAGAGGAGAGGGTAAAAAAGAACGTGGGTTGGGTGGGGAAAGGGGAAAAAAGACACCAGGAAAGGTTTAATCGCTTTAAACAAATGTAATTAGTTTTACCCCCTTTAATTCAGTCTGTCTGTGGCTTTTACAAAGTTTTCTTTGAAAGTAAACAGGCTTAATTAAAAGCTAAAGCTTTTCGGAATTGCCGGAACCTTCCAGAACAGATTTCCAACATTGTGACACGTGACACGCCTGAGGCAGTTAAAGAGGAAAAAAACAGACTTGCTGTTTCTTTATTTTCTTGCATTGCACTTGATTTCTGTGTCTTTAAGGGTACAGGGAAGGGATTGGGGGGTGTTTGTGTGCACGTGGAAGAGCTTAGAAGGGCAAACCAGCTAACTCAGGAGTCTACAGACTTAGCAACTTTAAGACCTGTGGACTTCAACTCCCAGAATTCCTCAACCAGCCATGAGGGCTGAGGAATCCTGGGAGTTGAAGTCCACAAGTCTTAAAAGTGCCAGGTTTGAAGGACCCTAGAAACTAGCTGGTAGTGGTGCTATTAATAAACTGGGATAAATTAATCATACATTTATAGTGCAAAGGAAAAGAATTCAGTAAAGGGAACAAAGAGCATCGCATGAGTGCATGCAAAAGAGTGCCATCCTGTGGTTATTTGGCCAAAGCGGCAGAAAGAGGACTACAAAGGACAATTTATAGCCCAGGGCTTGCAAACTGTGTCTTCCTGTGCGCTATTTGCCCATAGCGGCGGACAGGGACTACAAAGACCATTCTATAGCCCAGGGCATGAAGGGTTGACCTCCTGTGTTATTTTATGTATAGCAGCCTGAAAGGGAACTACAGCGGACCATATATAAACGGGCACGCAAGACTGCGCTCTGTAGTTGTTTTGGAATAGCAGCACTGCAAGGAAATAAAACTTACCCCAACGAGGGCAAAAAAGTCAGGCTTTCCTAACATGTGTTGGTCACTGCGTTGGTCATTTTGGGACAAAGTCATCAGAATGCGGCTAAACCTCGACCTAACTCTCCTCTAACTGCAAAATGGGTCAAAAGTCAGGCCGTAGTCTCTCCTTACCCAAAAGAGGGCAAAAAAGTCAGGCTTTCCCAAGACATGAAAGACTATGTTTGTTATTTCGGGGGGCAAAGTCATCAGAATGCAGCCTTACGTCGACCTAACTGTTTCCTAACCGCAACGTGGGTCAAAAGTCAGGCCGTAGTCTCTCCTTACCCATAGAGGGCAAAAATGTCAGGCTTTCCTAAGGTATGAAAGACTACGTTGGTTATTTGGGGGGCAAAGTCATCAGAATGACTTTATTATTATTATTACATTATTAGAAGCTTTGATATTAATCATAATAGAGCAACGGGAGGCCCAAGGGCTGCAGAACAGGCACAGAAAGAAGGAAACCTGCTTCAAACACTTAAACGAGTTAAAAAGGCCTATGATGGCCTAAGTGCTAATGCTATGGGACAGAAAGCAGTGCCCTCCAGTGGACAGGCAGGAATAGCAGCCACACAAGGAAATAAACCTTACCCAAAGAGGGCAAAAAAGTCAGGCTTTCCTAACATATCACAAACTGTGTTGGTCATTTTGGGGCAAAGTCATCAGAATGCAGCCTTACGTCGACCTAACTCTTTTTCTAACCCCAAAATGGGTCGAAAAGTCAGGCCGTAGTCTTTCTTTACCCAAAAGAGGGCAAAAAGTCAGGCTTTCCCAAGATATGAAAGACTATTTTGTTATTTTAGGGCAAATCATCAGAATGCAGCCTTAGGTTCACCTTACTCTATTCTACCCCAAATGGTCAAACCTAAGGCCCTAGTCTTTCCTTACCCAAAAGAGCAAAAAAGTCCCTAAGGAGGCGGCTGGATGCCGGCAGGAGAGACTGATTGGGTCCAGCTGATTGGTGCTCCTGCCGGGAGCTGGAGGTGAACTGAAGAAAAGGGAGGGGGGAGAGAGAGAGGGTATAAAAGAACGTGGTTTTGGTGGGGAAAGGGTAAAAAAGACACCAGGAAAGGTTTAACGCTTTAAACAAAATGTAATTAGTTTTACCCCCTTTAATTCAGTCTGTCTGTGGCTTTTACAAAGTTTTCTTTGAAAGTAAACAGCTTAATTAAAAGCTAAAGCTTTTCGCAATTGCCGGAACCTTCCCTTCCAGAACAATTTGCAACATTGTGACACGTGACACGCCTGAGGCAGTTAAAGAGAAAAAAAACGGAGTTTCTGTTTCTTTATTTTCTTGCATTGCACTTGATTTCTGTCTTTTAAGGGTACAGGGAAGGGATTGGGGTGTTTGTGTGCACGTGGAAGAGCTCAGAAGGGCAAACCAGCTAACTCAGGAGTCTACAGACTTAGCAACTTTAAGACCTGTGGACTTCAACTCCCAGAATTCCTCACCAGCCATGAGGGCTGAGGAATCCTGGGAGTTGAAGTCCACAAGTCTTAAAAGTGCCAAGTTTGAAGACCCTGAACTAGCTGGTAGTGGTGCATATTAATAAACATGGATAAATTTATCATACATTTATCAGTGCAAAGGAAAAGTAATTCAGTAAAGGAACAAAAGAGCATAGCATGAGGGCATGCAAAGAGTGCCCTCCTGTGGTTATTTTGGCCATAGCGGCCAGAAAGGGACTACAAAGACCATCTATAGCACAGGGCTTGCAAACGGTGCCTTCCTGTGGTTATTTTGGCCATAGCGGCCTGACAGGGACTACAAAGACCATCTATAGCACAGGCATGAAAAGGGTGCCCTACTGTGGTTATTTTATGTATAGCAGCCTGAAGGGACTACAGCGACCATATATAACACAGGCACGCAAAGACTGCGCTCCTGTGGTTCTTTTGGAATAGCAGCCACCAAGGAATAAACCTTACCCCAAAGAGGGCAAAAAAGTCAGCTTTCCTAAAATTGTTGGTCACTGCGTTGGTCATTTTGGGGACAAAGTCATCAGAATGCGGCATTACCTCGACCTAACTCTCCTCTAACCGCAAATGGGTCAAAAGTCAGGCCGTAGTCTCTCCTTACCCAAAGAGGGCAAAAAGTCAGGCTTTCCCCAAGACTGAAAGACTATTTTTGTTATTTGGGGGGGCAAAGTCTCAGAATGCAGCCTTACGTCGACCTAACTGTTTCCTAACCGCAAAGTGGGTCAAAGTCAGGCCGTAGTCTCTCCTTACCCATAGCGGGCAAAAATGTCAGGCTTTCCTAAGGTATGAAAGACTATGTTGGTTATTTGGGGGCAAAGTCATCAGAATGACTTTATTATTATTATTACATTATTAGAAGCCTTGATATTAATCATAATAGAGCAACGGGAGGCCCAAGGGCTGCAGAACTGCACAGAAGAAGGAAACCTGCTTCAAAACACTTAAACCGAGTTAAAAGGCCTATGATGGCCTAAGTGCTAATGCTATGGGACAGAAAGCAGTGCCCTCCAGTGGACAAGGCAGGAATAGCAGCCACCACAAGGAAATAAACCTTACCCCAAAGAGGGCAAAAAAAGTCAGGCTTTCCTAACATATCACAAACTGTGTTGGTCATTTTGGGGGCAAAGTCATCAGAATGCAGCCTTACGTCGACCTAACTCTTTTCTAACCCAAAATGGGTCAAAGTCAGGCCGTAGTCTTTCTTTACCCAAAAGAGGGCAAAAAGTCAGGCTTTCCCAAGATATGAAAGACTATTTTTGTTATTTTAGGGGCAAAGTCATCAGAATGCAGCCCTTAGGTTCACCCTACTCTATTCTAACCCCAAATGGGTCAAACCTAAGGCCCTAGTCTTTCCTTACCCAAAAGAGGGCAAAAAAGTCCCTAAGGGGCGGCTGGCTGCCGCAGGAGAGACTGATTGGGTCCAGCTGATTGGTGCTCCTGCCGGGAGCTGGAGGTGAACTGAGAAAAGGGAGGGGTGGAGAGAGGAGAGGGTATAAAAGAACGTGGTTTGGGTGGTAAAAGGGGAAAAAAGACACCAGGAAGGTTTAAACTCTTTAAACAATGTAATTAGTTTTAACCCCCTTTAATTCAGTCTGTCTGTGCTTTTACAAAGTTTTCTTTGAAAGTAAAAGGCTTAATTTAAAAGCTAAAGCTTTTCGCAATTGCCGGAAACTTCCAGAACCTTCCAGAACAGATTTGCAACATTGTGACACGTGACACCCTGAGGCAGTTAAAGAAAAAAAACGGAGTTTTCTGTTTCTTTATTTTCTTGCATTGCACTTGATTTCTGTGTCTTTAAGGGTACAGGGAAGGATTTGGGGGTGTTTGTGTGCACGTGGAAGAGCTCAGAAGGCAAACCAGCTAACTCAGAGACTGTACAGACTTAGCAACTTTAAGACTTCATCAACTCCCAGAATTCCTCACCAGCCATGATGGCTGAGGAATCCTTGGAGTTGAATTCCAAAAGTCTTAAAGTGCCAAGTTTGAAGCCCCCTGAACTACTGTAGTGGTGCATATTTAAACTGGATCATTTATCATACTTTATCATGCAAAGGAAAAGTAATTCCAGTAAAGGAACAAAGAGCATAGCATGAGGTCATGCAAAGAGTGCCCTCCTGTGGTTATTTTGGCCATAATCGGCCATAAAGGACTACAAAGACCAGCTATAGCACAGGGCTTGCAACGTGCATCCTGTGGTTATTTTGGCCATAGCGGCTGACAAGGGACTACAAAGACCATCTAGCAGGGCATGAAAAGGGTGCCCTACTGTGTTATTTTATGTATAGAGCCTGAAAGGGACTACAGCGACCATATATAACACAGGGCACAGACTGCGCTCCTGTGGTTTTTTGGAATAGCAGCCACCCAAGGAAATAAACCTTACCCCAAAGAGGGCAAAAAAGATCAGGCTTTTCCCTAAAATGTGTTGGTCACTGCGTTGGTCATTTTGGGGACAAAAGCATAGAATGCGGCATTACCTCGACCTAACTCTCTCTAACCGCAAAATGGGTAAAAGTCAGGCCGTAGTCTCTCCTTACCCAAATAGGGCAAAAAGTCAGGCTTTCCCAAGACATTAAAAGACTAAGTTTGTTATTTGGGGGTGGCAAAGTCTCAGAATGCAGCTTTTACGTCGACCTAACTGTTTCCTACCGCAAAGTGGTCAAAAGTCAGGCCGTAGTCTCTCCTTACCATAGAGGGCAAAAATGTCAGGCTTTCCTAAGGTATGAAAGACTATGTTGGTTATTGGGGGCAAAGTCATCAGAATGACTTTATTATTATTATTACATTATTAGAAGCCTTGATATTAATCATAATAGAGCAACGGGAGGCCCAAGGGCTGCAGAACAGGCACAGACGAAGGAAACCTGCTTCAAAAAACTTAAACCGAGTTAAAAAGGCCGATGATGGCCTAAGTGCTAATGCTATGGGACAGAAAGCAGTGCCCTCCAGTGGACAAGGCAGGAATAGCAGCCACACAAGGAAATAAACCTTACCCCAAAGAGGGCAAAACAGTCAGGCTTTCCTAACATATCACAAACTGTGTTGGTCATTTCGGGGGCAAAGTCATCAGAATGCAGCCTTACGTCGACCTAACTCTTTTCTAACCCCAAAATGGGTCAAAAGTCAGGCCGTAGTCTTTCTTTACCCAAAAGAGGGCAGAAAAATCAGGCTTTCCCAAGATATGAAAGACTATTTTTGTTATTTTAGGGGTAAAGTCATCAGAATGCAGCCTTAGGTTCACCTTACTCTATTCTAACCCCAAAATGGGTCAAACCTAAGGCCCTATTCCTTCCTTACCCCAAAAGAGCAAAAAAGTCCCTAAGGAGGCGGCTGGATGCCGGCAGGAGAGACTGATTGGGTCCAGCTGATTGGTGCTCCTGCCGGGAGCTGGAGGTGAACTGAAGAAAAGGGAGGGGGGAGAGAGAGAGGGTATAAAAGAACGTGGTTTTGGTGGGGAAAGGGTAAAAAAGACACCAGGAAAGGTTTAACGCTTTAAACAAAATGTAATTAGTTTTACCCCCTTTAATTCAGTCTGTCTGTGGCTTTTACAAAGTTTTCTTTGAAAGTAAACAGCTTAATTAAAAGCTAAAGCTTTTCGCAATTGCCGGAACCTTCCCTTCCAGAACAATTTGCAACATTGTGACACGTGACACGCCTGAGGCAGTTAAAGAGAAAAAAAACGGAGTTTCTGTTTCTTTATTTTCTTGCATTGCACTTGATTTCTGTCTTTTAAGGGTACAGGGAAGGGATTGGGGTGTTTGTGTGCACGTGGAAGAGCTCAGAAGGGCAAACCAGCTAACTCAGGAGTCTACAGACTTAGCAACTTTAAGACCTGTGGACTTCAACTCCCAGAATTCCTCACCAGCCATGAGGGCTGAGGAATCCTGGGAGTTGAAGTCCACAAGTCTTAAAAGTGCCAAGTTTGAAGACCCTGAACTAGCTGGTAGTGGTGCATATTAATAAACATGGATAAATTTATCATACATTTATCAGTGCAAAGGAAAAGTAATTCAGTAAAGGAACAAAAGAGCATAGCATGAGGGCATGCAAAGAGTGCCCTCCTGTGGTTATTTTGGCCATAGCGGCCAGAAAGGGACTACAAAGACCATCTATAGCACAGGGCTTGCAAACGGTGCCTTCCTGTGGTTATTTTGGCCATAGCGGCCTGACAGGGACTACAAAGACCATCTATAGCACAGGCATGAAAAGGGTGCCCTACTGTGGTTATTTTATGTATAGCAGCCTGAAGGGACTACAGCGACCATATATAACACAGGCACGCAAAGACTGCGCTCCTGTGGTTCTTTTGGAATAGCAGCCACCAAGGAATAAACCTTACCCCAAAGAGGGCAAAAAAGTCAGCTTTCCTAAAATTGTTGGTCACTGCGTTGGTCATTTTGGGGACAAAGTCATCAGAATGCGGCATTACCTCGACCTAACTCTCCTCTAACCGCAAATGGGTCAAAAGTCAGGCCGTAGTCTCTCCTTACCCAAAGAGGGCAAAAAGTCAGGCTTTCCCCAAGACTGAAAGACTATGTTTGTTATTGGGGGGGGCAAAGTCATCAGAATGCAGCCTTACGTCGACCTAACTGTTTCTTAACCGCAAAGGGGGTCAAAAGTCAGGCCGTAGTCTCTCCTTACCCATAGAGGGCAAAAATGTCAGGCTTTCCTAAGGTATGAAAGACTATGTTGGTTATTTGGGGGGCAAAGTCATCAGAATGACTTATTATTATTATTACATTATTAGAAGCCTTGATATTAATCATAATAGAGCAACGGGAGGCCCAAGGGCTGCAGAACAGGCACAGAAGAAGGAAACATGCTTCAAAACACTTAAACCGAGTTTAAAAGGCCTATGATGGCCTAAGTGCTAATGCTATGGGACAGAAAGCAGTGCCCTCCAGTGGACAAGGCAGGAATAGCAGCCACACAAGGAAATAAACCTTACCCCAAAGAGGGCAAAACAGTCAGGCTTTCCTAACATATCACAAACTGTGGTCATTTGGGGGCAAAAGTTCCTCAGAATGCAGCCTTACGTCGACCTAACTCTTTTCTACCCCAAAAGGGGTCAAAAGTCAGGCCGTTTAGTTTTCATTTACCCAAAAGAGGCAGAAAGTCAGGCTTCCCAAGATATGAAAGACTATTTTTGTTATTTTAGGGGCAAAGTCATCAGAATGCAGCCTGAGGTTCACCTTACTCTATTCTAACCCCAAAATGGGTCAAACCTAAGGCCCTAGTCTTTCCTTACCCAAAAGAGGGCAAAAAAGTCCCTAAGGAGGCGGCTGGATGCCGGCAGGAGAGACTGATTGGGTCCAGCTGATTGATGCTCCTGCCGGGAGCTGGAGGTGAACTGAAGAAAAGGGAGGGGAGAAGAGGAGAGGGTAAAAAAGAACGTGGTGTGGGTGGGGAAAGGGGAAAAAAGACACCAGGAAAGGTTTAATCGCTTTAAACAAATGTAATTAGTTTTACCCCCTTTAATTCAGTCTGTCTGTGGCTTTTACAAAGTTTTCTTTGAAAGTAAACAGGCTTAATTAAAAGCTAAAGCTTTTCGGAATTGCCGGAACCTTCCAGAACAGATTTCCAACATTGTGACACGTGACACGCCTGAGGCAGTTAAAGAGAAAAAAAACAGACTTTCTGTTTCTTTATTTTCTTGCATTGCACTTGATTTCTGTGTCTTTAAGGGTACAGGGAAAGGATTGGGGGGTGTTTGTGTGCACGTGGAAGAGCTCAGAAGGGCAAACCAGCTAACTCAGGAGTCTACAGACTTAGCAACTTTAAGACCTGTGGACTTCAACTCCCAGAATTCCTCAACCAGCCATGAGGGCTGAGGAATCCTGGGAGTTGAAGTCCACAAGTCTTAAAAGTGCCAAGTTTGAAGGCCCCTGAACTAGCTGGTAGTGGTGCATATTAATAAACATGGATAAATTTATCATACATTTATCAGTGCAAAGGAAAAGTAATTCAGTAAAGGAACAAAAGAGCATAGCATGAGGGAATGCAAAGAGTGCCCTCCTGTGGTTATTTTGGCCATAGCGGCCATAAAGGGACTACAAAGACCATCTATAGCACAGGGCTTGCAAACGGTGCCTTCCTGTGGTTATTTTGGGCATAGCGGCCTGACAGGGACTACAAAGACCATCTATAGCACAGGGCATGAAAAGGGTGCCCTACTGTGATTATTTTATGTATAGCAGCCTGAAAAGGACTACAGCGACCATATATAACACAGGGCACGCAAAGACTGTGCTCCTGTGGTTGTTTTGGAATAGCAGCCACCCAAGGAAATAAACCTTACCCCAAAGAGGGCAAAAAAGTCAGGCTTTCCTAACATGTGTTGGTCACTGCATTGGTCATTTTGGGACAAAGTCATCAGAATGCGGCTAAACCTCGACCTAACTCTCCTCTAACTGCAAAATGGGTCAAAAGTCAGGCCGTAGTCTCTCCTTACCCAAAAGAGGGCAAAAAAGTCAGGCTTTCCCAAGACATGAAAGACTATGTTTGTTATTTCGGGGGGCAAAGTCATCAGAATGCAGCCTTACGTCGACCTAACTGTTTCCTAACCGCAAAGTGGGTCAAAAGTCAGGCCGTAGTCTCTCCTTACCCATAGAGGGCAAAAATGTCAGGCTTTACTAAGGTATGAAAGACTATGTTTGTTATTTGGGGGGCAAAGTCATCAGAATGACTTTATTATTATTATTACATTATTAGAAGCCTTGATATTAATCATAATAGAGCAACGGGAGGCCCAAGGGCTGCAGAACAGGCACAGAAGAAGGAAACCTGCTTCAAAACACTTAAACCGAGTTAAAAAGGCCTATGATGGCCTAAGTGCTAATGCTATGGGACAGAAAGCAGTGCCCTCCAGTGGACAAGGCAGGAATAGCAGCCACACAAGGAAATAAACCTTACCCCAAAGAGGACAAAACAGTCAGGCTTTCCTAACATATCACAAACTGTGTTGGTCCTTTTGGGGGCAAAGTCATCAGAATGCAGCCTTACGTCGACCTAACTCTTTTCTAACCCCAAAATGGGTCAAAAGTCAGGCCGTAGTCTTTCTTTACCCAAAAGAGGGCAGAAAATCAGGCTTTCCCAAGATATGAAAGACTATTTTGTTATTTAGGGGTAAGTCATTCGAATCAGCTTAGGTTCACCTTACTCTATCTAACCAAAATGGGGTCAAACCTAAGGCCATATCTCCTGCCTTACCCCAAAGAGGGCAAAAAAGTCCAACGGAGGCGGCTGATGCGGCAGGATGAGACTGAATGGGTCCAGCTGATTGGTGCTCCTTGCGGGAGCGGAGGTGAACTGAAGAAAAGGGAGGCGGGAGCGAGGAGAGGGTAAAAAAGAACGTGGTTGGGTGGGAAAGGGAAAAAAGACACCAGGAAAGGTTTAAACGCTTTAAACAAATGTAATTAGTTTTACCCCCTTTAATTCAGCCTGTCTGTGGCTTTTACAAAGTTTTCTTTGAAAGTAAACAGGCTTAATTAAAAGCTAAAGCTTTTCGCAATTGCCGGAACCTTCCAGAACCTTCCAGAACAGATTTGCAACATTGTGACACGTGACACGCCTGCGGCAGTTAAAGAGAAAAAAAACGGAGTTTCTGTTTCTTTATTTTCTTGCATTGCACTTGATTTCTGTGTCTTTAAGGGTACAGGGAAGGGATTGGGGGGTGTTTGTGTGCATGTGGAAGAGCTCAGAAGGGCAAACCAGCTAACTCAGGAGTCTACAGACTTAGCAACTTTAAGACCTGTGGACTTCAACTCCCATAATTCCTCAACCAGCCATGAGGGCTGAGGAATCCTGGAGTTGAAGTCCACAAGTCTTAAAAGTGCCAAGTTTGAAGACCCCTGAACTAGCTGGTAGTGGTGCATATTAATAAACATGGATAAATTCATCATACATTTATCAGTGCAAAGGAAAAGTAATTCAGTAAAGGAACAAAAGAGCATTGCCTGAGGGCATGCAAAGAGTGCCCTCCTGTGGTTATTTTGGACATAGCGGCCAGAAAGGGGACTACAAGACCATCTATAGCACAGGGCTTGCAAACGGTGCCTTCCTGTGGTTATTTTGGCCATAGGGCCTGACAGGGACTACAAAGACCTCTATAGCACAGGGCATGAAAAGGGTGCCCTACTGTGGTTTTTATGTATAGCAGCCTGAAAGGGACTACAGCGACCATATATAACACAGGGCACGCAAGACTGCGCTCCTGTGGTTTTTTTGGAATAGCAGCCACCCAAGGAAATAAACCTTACCCCAAAGAGGGCAAAAAAGTCAGGCTTTCCTAAAATGTGTTGGTCACTGCGTTGGTCATTTTGGGGACAAGTCATCAAATGCGGCATTACCTCGACCTAACTCTCCTCTAACCGCAAATGGGTCAAAAGTCAGGCCGTAGTCTCTCCTTACCCAAAAGAGGGCAAAAAAGTCAGGCTTTCCCAAGACTGAAAGACTATGTTTGTTATTTGGGGGGGCAAAGTCATCAGAATGCGCCTTACGTCGACCTAAACTGTTTTCCTAACCGCAAAGTGGGTCAAAAGTCAGGCCGTAGTCTCTCCTTACCCATAGAGGGCAAAAATGTCAGGCTTTCCTAAGGTATGAAAGACTATGTTGGTTATTTGGGGGGCAAAGTCATCAGAATGACTTTATTATTATATTACATATTAGAAGCCTTGATATTAATCATAATAGAGCAACGGGAGGCCCCAAGGGCTGCAGAACAGGCACAGAAGAAGGAAACCTGCTTCAAAACACTTAAACCGAGTTAAAAAGGCCTATGATGCCTAAGTGCTAATGCTATGGGACAGAAAGCAGTGCCCTCCAGTGGACAAGGCAGAATAGCAGCCACACAAGGAAATAAACCTTACCCCAAAGAGGGCAAAAAGTCAGGCTTTCCTAACATATCACAAAACTGTGTTGGTCATTTGGGGGCAAAGTCATCAGAATGCAGCTTTACGTCGACCTAACTCTTTTCTACCCCAAAATGGTCAAAGTCAGGCCGTAGTCTTTCTTACCCAAAGAGGGCAGAAAAGTCAGGCTTTCCCAGATATGAAAGACTATTTTTGTTATTTAGGGGCAAAGTCATCAAATGCAGCCTTAGGTTCACCTTACTCTATTCTAACCCCAAAATGGGTCAAACCTAAGGCCCTAGTCTTTCCTTACCCAAAAAGGGCAAAAAGTCCCTAAGGATGGCGGCTGGAATGCCGGCAGGAGAGACTGATTGGTCCAGCTGATTGGTGCTCCTGCCGGGAGCTGGAGGTGAACTGAAGAAAAGGGAGGGGGGAGAGAGGAGAGGGTATAAAAGAACGGTTTGGGTGGGGAAAGGGAAAAAAAGACACCAGGAAAGGTTTAAACGCTTTAAACAAATGTAATTAGTTTTACCCCCTTTAATTCAGTCTGTCTGTGGCTTTTACAAAGTTTTCTTTGAAAGTAAACAGGCTTAATTAAAAGCTAAAGCTTGTCGCAATTGCCGGAACCTTCCAGAACAGATTTCCAACATTGTGACACGTGACACGCCTGAGGCAGTTAAAGAGAAAAAAAACACTTTCTGTTTCTTTATTTTCTTGCATTGCACTTGATTTCTGTGTCTTTAAGGGTACAGGGAAGGGATTGGGGGTGTTTGTGTGTACGTGGAAGAGCTCAGAAGGGCAAACCAGCTAACTCAGGAGTCTACAGACTTAGCAACTTTAAGACCTGTGGACTTCAACTCCCAGAATTCCTCAACCAGCCATGAGGGCTGAGGAATCCTGGGAGTTGAAGTCCACAAGTCTTAAAAGTGACAAGTTTCAAGACCCCTGAACTAGCTGGTAGTGGTGCATATTAATAAACATGGATAAATTTATCATACATTTATCAGTGCAAAGGAAAAGTAATTCAGTAAAGGAACAAAAGAGCATAGCCTGAGGGCATGCAAAGAGTGCCCTCCTGTGGTTATTTTGGCCATAGCGGCCATAAAGGGACTCCAAAGACCATCTATAGCACAGGGCTTGCAAACGGTGCCTTCCTGTGGTTATTTTGGCCATAGCGGCCTGACAGGGACTACAAAGACCATCTATAGCACAGGGCATGAAAAGGGTGCCCTACTGTGGTTATTTTATGTATAGCAGCCTGAAAGGGACTACAGCGACCATATATAACACAGGGCACGCAAAGACTGCGCTCCTGTGGTTCTTTTGAAATAGCAGCCACCCAAGGAAATAAACCTTACCCCAAAGAGGGCAAAAAGTCTGGCTTCCTAACATGTGTATGGTTCACTGCGTTGGTCATTTTGGGACCAAGTCGTCAGAATGCGGCTAAACCTCGACTAAACTTCCTCTAACGGACAAAACTGGGTCAAACAAGTCAGGCCGTTAGTCTCTCCTTACCAAAATAAGGGGCTCAATATCAATTAAAAAGAGGGCCCACACAAACACCCAAAACAAACGGCAAACACCGCCACAAAAAAGTCAGGCTTTCCCACGACATGAAAAGGGACTATGTTTGTTATTGGGGGGCAAAGTCCTCAGAATGCAGCCTTACGTGACATAAACGTTTCCTAACCGCAAAGCGGTCAAAAGTCAGGCCGTAGTCTCTCCTTACCCATAGAGGCAAAAATGTCAGGCGTCCTAAGTATGAAAGAATAGTGGTATTTGGGGGGCAAAGCATCATACTGACTTTATTATTATTAATTACATATTAGACGCCTTGATATTATCATAATAGAGCAACGCGAGGCCCAAGGGCTGCAGAACAGGCACAGAAGAAGGAAACTGCTTCAAAACACTTAAACCGAGTTAAAAAGGCCTATGATGGCCTAAGTGCTAATGCTATGGGACAGAAAGCAGTGCCCTCCAGTGGACAAGGCAGGAATAGCAGCCACACAAGGAAATAAACCTTACCCCAAAGAGGGCAAAACAGTCAGGCTTTCCTAACATATCACAAACTGTGTTGGTCATTTTGGGGGCAAAGTCATCAGAATGCAGCCTTACGTCGACATAACTCTTTTCTAACCCCAAAATGGGTCAAAAGTCAGGCCGTAGTCTTTCTTTACCCAAAAGAGGGCAGAAAAGTCAGGCTTTACCAAGATATGAAAGACTGTTTTTGTTATTTTAGGGGTAAAGTCATCAGAATGCAGCCTTAGGTTCACCTGACTCTATTCGAACCCCAAAATAGGGTCAAACCTAAGCTATTCGTTCCTTACCAAAAGAGGGCAAGAAAGTCCATAAGGAGGCGGCTGATGCTGCAGGAGAGACTGATTGGGTCGTGATGGTGCTCCTGCCGGGAGTGAGGGAACGAAGAAAAGGGGGGGGACAGAGAGGAGAGGTAAAAAGAACGTGGTGTTGGGTGGGGAAAGGGAAAAAAAGACACCAGGAAAGGTTTAAACGCTTTAAACAAATGTAATTAGTTTTACCCCCTTTAATTCAGTCTGTCTGTGGCTTTTACAAAGTTTTCTTTGAAAGTAAACAGGCTTAATTAAAAGCTAAATCTTTTGGCAATTGCCGGAACCTTCCAGAACCTTCCAGAACAGATTTGCAACATTGTGACACGTGACAGCCTGAGGCAGTTAAAGAGAAAAAAAACGGAGTTTCTGTTTCTTTATTTTCTTGCATTGCACTTGATTTCTGTGTCTTTAAGGGTACAGGGAAGGGATTGGGGGTGTTTGTGTGCACGTGGAAGAGCTCAGAAGGGCAAACCAGCTAACTCAGGAGTCTACAGACTTAGCAACTTTAAGACTGTGGACTTCAACTCCAGAATCCTACAACCAGCCATGCGGGCTGAAGGAATCCGTGGGATGAAGTCCACAAGTCTTAAACGTGCCAAGTTTGAAGAACCCTGAACTGGCGGGTAGTGTGCATATTAATAAACATGGATAAATTCATCATACATTTATAGTGGACAAAGGAAAAGTAATCAGTAAAGAACAAAAGAGAATAGGCCCTGAGGGCATGCAAAGAGTGCCCTCCTGTGGTTATTTGGGCCATAGCGGCCATAAAGGGACTACAAAGACCAGCTATAGCACAGGGCTTGCAAACGGTGCCTTCCTGTGGTTATTTTGGCCATAGCGGCCTGACAGGGACTACAAAGACCATCTATAGCACAGGGCATGAAAAGGGTGCCCTACTGTGGTTATTTTATGTATAGCAGCCTGAAAGGGACTACAGCGACCATATATAACACAGGGCACGCAAAGACTGCGCTCCTGTGGTTGTTTTGGAATAGCAGCCACCCAAGGAAATAAACCTTACCCCAAAGAGGGCAAAAACGTCAGGCTTTCCTAACATGTGTTGGTCACTGCGTTGGTCATTTTGGGACAAAGTCATCAGAATGCGGCTAAACCTCGACCTAACTCTCCTCTACCTGCAAAATGGGTCAAAAGTCAGGCCGTAGTCTCTCCTACCCAAAGAGGGCAAAAAAGTCAGGCTTTCCCAAGAATGAAGACATGTTTGTTATTTGGGGGGGCAAAGTATCAGGAATGCAGCCTTACGTCGACCTAACTGTTTCCTAACCGCAAAGTGGGGTCAAAAGTCAGGCCGTATTCTCTCCTTACCCAGAGAGGGCAAAAATGTCAGGCTTTCCTAAGGTATGAAAGACTATGTTGGTTATTTGGGGGGCAAAGTCATCAGAATGACTTTATTATTATTATTACATTATTAGAAGCCTTGATATTAATCATAATAGAGCAACGGGAGGCCCAAGGGCTGCAGAACAGGCACAGAAGAAGGAAACCTGCTTCAAAACACTTAAACCGAGTAAAAAAGGCCTATGATGGCCTAAGTGCTAATGCTATGGGACAGAAAGCAGTGCCCTCAAGTGGACAAGGCAGGAATAGCAGCCACACAAGGAAATAAACCTTACCCCAAAGAGGGCAAAACAGTCAGGCTTTCCTAACATATCACAAACTGTGTTGGTCATTTTGGGGGCAAAGTCATCAGAATGCAGCCTTACGTCGACCTAACTCTTTTCTAACCCCAAAATGGGTCAAAAGTCAGTCCGTAGTCTTTCTTTACCCAAAAGAGGGCAGAAAAGTCAGGCTTTCCCAAGATATGAAAGACTATTTTTGTTATTTTAGGGGTAAAGTCATCAGAATGCAGCCTTAGGTTCACCTTACTCTATTCTAACCCCAAAATGGGTCAAACCTAAGGCCCTATTCTTTCCTTACCCAAAAGAGAGCAAAAAAGTCCCTAAGGAGGCGGCTGGATGCCGGCAGGAGAGACTGATTGGGTCCAGCTGATTGGTGCTCCTGCCGGGAGCTGGAGGTGAACTGAAGAAAAGGGAGGGGGAGAGAGGAGAGGGTAAAAAAGAATGTGGTTTGGGTGGGGAAAGGGGAAAAAAGACACCAGGAAAGGGTTAATCGCTTTAAACATAAGTAATTAGTACCCCCTTAATGTCAGTCTGTCGGTTTTTACAACGTTCTTTGAAGTAAACAGGCTTAATTAAAAAGCGAAAGCTTGTCGCAATTGCGGAAACCTTCAGAACAGATTTCAACATTGTGACACGTGACCACGCCTGTGCAGTTAAAGAGAAAAAAAACGGAGTTTCTGTTTCTTTATTTTCTGCATTGCACTTGATTTCTGTGTCTTTAAGGGTACAGGGAAGGGATTGGGGGGTGTTTGTGTGCACGTGGAAGAGCTCAGAAGGGCAAACCAGCTAACTCAGGAGTCTACAGACTTAGCAACTTTAAGACCTGTGGACTTCAACTCCCATAATTCCTCAACCAGCCATGAGGGCTGAGGAATCCTGGAGTTGAAGTCCACAAGTCTTAAAAGTGCCAAGTTTGAAGACCCCTGAACTAGCTGGTAGTGGTGCATATTAATAAACATGGATAAATTTATCATACATTTATCAGTGCAAAGGAAAAGTAATTCAGTAAAGGAACAAAAAGAGCATATGCCTGAGGGGCATGCAAAGAATGCCCTCCGTGGTATTTTGGCCATAGCGGCCAGAAAGGGACTACAAGACTATATATAGCAACAGGGCTTGCAAAACGGTGCCTCCTGTGGTTATTGTGGGCCATAGCGGCCTGACATGGGACTACAAAGACCATCTATCGCACAGGGGCATGAAAAGGGTGCCCTACTTTGAGTATCTTATGTATAGAGCCTGACGGGACTTACAGCGACCATATAGAACACAGGGCATAGCAAAGACTTCGATCCTGTGGTTGTTTTGGAATAGCAGCACCCACGGAAATAAACCGTACCCCAAAGAGGGCAAAAAAGTCAGCTTTCCCTACAGGGGTTGGTGCACTGCGTGGTCATTTGGACAAAAGTCATCAGAATGCGGCTAAACCTCGACCTAACTCTCCCCTAACTGCAAAATGGGTCAAAAGTCAGGCCGTAGTCTCTCCTTACCCAAAAGAGGGCAAAAAAGTCAGGCTTTCCCAAGACATGAAAGACTATGTTTGTTATTTCGGGGGGCAAAGTCATCAGAATGCAGCCTTACGTCGACCTAACTGTTTCCTAACCGCAAAGTGGGTCAAAAGTCAGGCCGTAGTCTCTCCTTACCCATAGAGGGCAAAAAATGTCAGGCTTCCTAAGGTCTGAAGACTATGTTGCGTTATTGAGGGGGCAAGTCATCAGAATGACTTTATTAATATTATTACATTATTCGAAGCCTGATATTAATCATAATAGAGCAAACGGGAGGCCCAAGGGCTGCAGAACAGGCACAGAAGAAGGAAACTGCTTCAAACACTTAACCGAGTTAAAAAGGACTTTTGATGGCCTAAGTGCTAATGCTATGGGACAGAAAGCAGTGCCCTCCAGCGGACAAGGCAGGAATAGCAGCCACACAAGGAAATAAACCTAACCCCAAAGAGGGCAAAACAGTCAGGCTTTCCTAACATATCACAAACTGTGTTGGTCATTTCGGGGGCAAAGTCATCAGAATGCAGCCTTACGTCGACCTAACTCTTTTCTAACCCCAAAATGGGTCAAAAGTCAGGCCGTAGTCTTTCTTTACCCAAAAGAGGGCAGAAAAGTCAGGCTTTCCCAAGATATGAAAGACTATTTTTGTTATTTTAGGGGCAAAGTCATCAGAATGCAGCCTTAGGTTCACCTTACTCTATTCTAACCCCAAAATGGGTCAAACCTAAGGCCTTAGTCTTTCCTTAACCAAAAGAGGGCAAAAAAGTCCCTAAGGAGGCGGCTGGATGCCGGCAGGAGAGACTGATTGGGTCCAGCTGATTGGTGCTCCTGCCGGGAGCTGGAGGTGAACTGAAGAAAAGGGAGGGGGAGAGAGGAGAGGGTATAAAAGAACGTGGTTTGGGTGGGGAAAGGGGAAAAAAGACACCAGGAAAGGTTTAATCGCTTTAAACAAATGTAATTAGTTTTACCCCCTTTAATTCAGTCTGTCTGTGGCTTTTACAAAGTTTTCTTTGAAAGTAAACAGGCTTAATTAAAAGCTAAAGCTTGTCGCAATTGCCGGAACCTTCCAGAACAGATTTCCAACATTGTGACACGTGACACGCCTGAGGCAGTTAAAGAGAAAAAAAACAGACTTTCTGTTTCTTTATTTTCTTGCATTGCACTTGATTTCTGTGTCTTTAAGGGTACAGGGAAGGGATTGGGGGGTGTTTGTGTGCACGTGGAAGAGCTTAGAAGGGCAAACCAGCTAACTCAGGAGTCTACAGACTTAGCAACTTTAAGACCTGTGGACTTCAACTCCCAGAATTCCTCAACCAGCCATGAGGGCTGAGGAATCCTGGGAGTTGAAGTCCACAAGTCTTAAAAGTGCCAGGTTTGAAGACCCCTGAACTAGCTGCTAGTGGTGCATATTAATAAACATGGATAAATTCATCATACATTTATCAGTGCAAAGGAAAAGTAATTCAGTAAAGGAACAAAAGAGCATAGCCTGAGGGCATGCAAAGAGTGCCCTCCTGTGGTTATTTTGGCCATAGCGGCCAGAAAGGGACTACAAAGACCATCTATAGCACAGGGCATGTAAAGAGAGCCTACCTGTGGTTATTTTGGGCATAGCGGCCTGACAGGACTACAAAGACCATCTATAGCACAGGGCATGAAACGGGTGCCCTACTGTGATTATTTTATGTATAGCAGCCTGAAAGGGACTACAGCGACCATATATAACACAGGGCACGCAAAGACTGCGCTCCCTGTGGTTTTTTGGAATAGCAGCCACCCAAGGAAATAAACCTTACCCCAAAGAGGGCAAAAAAGATCAGGCTTTTCCCTAAAATGTGTTGGTCACTGCGTTGGTCATTTTGGGGACAAAAGCATAGAATGCGGCATTACCTCGACCTAACTCTCTCTAACCGCAAAATGGGTAAAAGTCAGGCCGTAGTCTCTCCTTACCCAAATAGGGCAAAAAGTCAGGCTTTCCCAAGACATTAAAAGACTAAGTTTGTTATTTGGGGGGGAAAAGTCATCAGAATGCAGCATTACGTCGACCTAACTGTTTCCTAACCGCAAAGTGGGTCAAAAGTCAGGCCGTAGTCTCTCCTTACCCATAGAGGGCAAAAATGTCAGGCTTTCCTAAGGTATGAAAGACTATGTTGGTTATTTGGGGGGCAAAGTCATCCGAATGACTTTATTATTATTAATACATTATTAGAAGCCTTGATATTAATCATAATAGAGCAACGGGAGGCCCAAGGGCTGCAGAACAGGCACAGAAGAAGGAAACCTGCTTCAAAACACTTAAACCGAGTTAAAAAGGCCTATGATGGCCTACGTGCTAATGCTATGGGACAGAAAGCAGTGCCCTCCAGTGGACAAGGCAGGAATAGCAGCCACACAAGGAAATAAACCTTACCCCAAAGAGGGCAAAACAGTCAGGCTTTCCTAACATATCACAAACTGTGTTGGTCATTTCGGGGGCAAAGACATCAGAATGCAGCCTTACGTCGACCTAACTCTTTTCTAACCCCAAAATGGGTCAAAAGTCAGGCCGTAGTCTTTCTTTACTCAAAAGAGGGCAGAAAAGTCAGGCTTTCCCAAGATATGAAAGACTATTTTTGTTATTTTAGGGGTAAAGTCATCAGAATGCAGCCTTAGGTTCACCTTACTCTATTCTAACCCCAAAATGGGTCAAACCTAAGGCCCTATTCTTTCCTTACCCAAAAGAGGGCAAAAAGGTCCCTAAGGAGGCGGCTGGATGCCGGCAGGAGAGACTGATTGGGTCCAGCTGATTGGTGCTCCTGCCGGGAGGAGGTTAACTGAAGAAAGGAGGGGGAGAGAGGCGAGGTTAAAAAAGAAACGTGTTTGGGTGGGGAAAGGGTAAAAAAGACAACCAGGAAGGTTTAATAGTTCGCTTTTAAAAACAAATGTAATTAGTTTTACCCCCTTTAATTCAGTCTGTCTGTAGGGCTTTTTTACAAAGTTTTTCTTGAAAGTAAACAGGCTTAATTAAAAGCTAAACCTTTTTGCAATTGCCGGAGCCTTCCAGAACAGATTTGCAACATTGTGACACGTGACACGCCTGAGGCAGTTAAAGAGAAAAAAAACGGACTTTCTGTTTCTTTATTTTCTTGCATTGCACTTGATTTCTGTGTCTTTAAGGGTACAGGGAAGGGATTGGGGGGTGTTTGTGTGCACGTGGAAGAGCTCAGAAGGGCTAACCAGGTAACTCAGGAGTCTACAGACTTAGCAACTTTAAGACATGTGGACTTCAACTCCCAGAATTCCTCAACCAGCCATAGTGCTGAGGAAATCCTGGGAGTTTAAGTCCACAAGTCTAAAATGTGCCAAGTTGAAGACCCCTGAACTAGCTGGTAGTGGTGGCATATTAATAAACATGGATAAAATTCATCATACATTTATCAGTGCAAAGGAAAAGTATTCAGTAGGAACAAAGAGCATGCCTGATGGCATTGCAAAGAGTGCCATCCTGTGTTTATTGTTGGCCATAGCGGGCCAGAAAGGGACTACAAAGACTCCTCTATAGCACAAGGGCCTTTGCAAACGGTGGCCTTCCTGATGTTATTTTGGCCATAGCGGCCTGACAGGGACTACAAAGACCACCTATAGCACAGGGCATGAAAAGGGTGCCCTACTGTGATTATTTTATGTATAGCAGCCTGAAAGGGACTACAGCGACCATATATAACACAGGGCACACAAAGACTGCGCTCCTGTGGTTGTTTTGGAATAGCAGCCACCCAAGGAAATAAACCTTACCCCAAAGAGGGCAAAACAGTCAGGCTTTCCTAACATGTGTTGGTCACTGCGTTGGTGATTTTGGGACAAAGTCATCAGAATGCGGCTAAACCTCGACCTAACTCTCCTCTAACTGCAAAATGGGTCAAAAGTCAGGCCGTAGTCTCTCCTTACCCAAAAGAGGGCAAAAAAGTCAGGCTTTCCCAAGACATGAAAGACTATGTTTGTTATTTGTGGGGGCAAAGTCATCAGAATGCAGCCTTACGTCAAACTAACTGTTTCCTAACCGCAAAGTGGGTCAAAAGTCAGGCCGTAGTCTCTCCTTACCCATAGAGGGCAAAAATGTCAGGCTTTCCTAAGGTATGAAAGACTATGTTGGTTATTTGGGGGGAAAGTCATCAGAATGACTTTATTATTATTATTACATTATTAGAAGCCTTGATATTAATCATAACAGAGCAACGGGAGGCCCAAGGGCTGCAGAACAGGCACAGAAGAAGGAAACCTGCTTCAAAACACTTAAACCGAGTTAAAAAGGCCTATGATGGCCTAAGTGCTAATGCTATGGGACAGAAAGCAGTGCCCTCCAGTGGACAAGGCAGGAATAGCAGCCACACAAGGAAATAAACCTAACCCCAAAGAGGGCAAAACAGTCAGGCTTTCCTAACATATCACAAACTGTGTTGGTCATTTCGGGGGCAAAGTCATCAGAATGCAGCCTTACGTCGACCTAACTCTTTTCTAACCCCAAAATGGGTCAAAAGTCAGGCCGTAGTCTTTCTTTACCCAAAAGAGGGCAGAAAAATCAGGCTTTCCCAAGATATGAAAGACTATTTTTGTTATTTTAGGGGTAAAGTCATCAGAATGCAGCCTTAGGTTCACCTTACTCTATTCTAACCCCAAAATGGGTCAAACCTAAGGCCCTATTCCTTCCTTACCCAAAAGAGGGCAACAAAGTCCCTAAGGAGGCGGCTGGATGCCGGCAGGAGAGACTGATTGGGTCCAGCTGATTGGTGCTCCTGCCGGGAGCTGGAGGTGAACTGAAGAAAAGGGAGGGGGAGAGAGGAGAGGGTAAAAAAGAACGTGGTTTGGGTGGGGAAAGGGGAAAAAGACACCAGGAAAGGTTTAATCGCTTTAAACAAATGTAATTAGTTTTACCCCCTTTAATTCAGTCTGTCTGTGGCTTTTACAAAGTTTTCTTTGAAAGTAAAAAGGCTTAATTAAAAGCTAAAGCTTTTTGCAATTGCCGGAACCTTCCAGTCCAGAAACCGATTTCAACATGTGACACGTGGACAACGCCTGAGCAGTTAAAGAGAAAAAAAAACAGACTTTCTGTTTCTTTTTTTCTTGCATTGCACTTGATTTTGTGTCTTTAAGGTACAGGGAAGGGATTGGGGGTGGTTGTGGCACGTGTGAAGAGCGCAGAAAGGGCACAAACCAGCTAACTCAGGGGAGGTACAGGACTTAGCAACTTTAAGACCTGTGGACTTCAACTCCCAGAATTCCTCAACCAGCCATGAGGGCTGAGGCATATGGAGTTGAACGTCCCAAAGTTTTTAAAAGTGCCAAGTTGAAGACCCCTGAAACTAGTGGTAAGTGGTGCATATGAATAAAAGATAAATTCATCACTACATTTACAGAGCAACGGAAAGTAATTAGTAAAAGAACAAAAAGAGCATAGATTGGGGCATGACAAAGAGCGCACTCTGTGGTGATTTGGCATAGCGTACAGAAGGCTACAAAGGACCACCTATAGCACAGGGCTGCAAAAACGGTGCCTTCCTGTGGTTATTTGGCCATAGGCGGCTGACAGGGACTAACAAAGAACACTTAGCACAGGGGCATGAAAAAGGTGCCCTACTGTGATATTTTATGTTTATAGCAGCCTGAAAGGGACTACAGCGACATATATAACACAGGGCAGCAAGACTGCGCTCTGTGGTTGTTTTTGAATAGCAGCACCCAAGGAAATAAACCTTACCCCAAAGAGGGCAAAAAATTCAGGCTTCCTAAAAGTGTTGGTCACTGCGTGGTCATTTTGGGACAAAGTCATCAGAATGCGGCTAAACCTCGACCGAACTCTCCTCTAACTGCAAATGGGTCAAAAGTCAGGCCGTCAGCTCTCCTTACCCAAAAGAGGGCAAAAAAGTCAGGCTTTCCCAAGACATTGAAAGACTAGTTTGTTCTTTGGGGGGGACAAAGTCATCAGAATGCATGCCTTAAGTGGACCTAACTGTTTCCCTAACGCGCAAAGGGGTCAAAAGTAAGCCGTAGTCTCTCCTTACCCATAGAGGGCAAAAGTGTCAGGGCTTTCTAAGGTATTGAAAGAATGTTGGTATTTGGGGGGCCAAAGTCATCAGAATGACTTTATTATTATTTTACATTATTAGAAGCTTGATATTAATCAAATAGACAACGGAGGCCCAGGCTGCCAGAACAGGCACAGAGAAGGAACCTGCTTCAAAAAAACTTAACAGAGTTAAAAAAGGCTATGATGGCCAAGTGCTAATGCTATGGGACAGAAAGCAGTGCCCTCCAGTGGACAGGCAGGAATTAGCAGCCCACAAGAAATAAACCTTACCCCAAGAGGCAAAACAGTCAGGCTTCCTAAACATATCACAAACTGTGTTGGTCATTTTGGGGGCAAAGTCATCAGCTGCAGCCTTACGTCGACCTAACTCTTTTCTAACCCCAAAATGGGTCAAAGTGCAGGCCGTAGTCTTTCTTTACCCAAAAGAGGGACCAGAAAAGTCGGCTTTCCCAGATATGAAGACTATTTTGTTATTTAGGGGTGAAGTCATCAGAATGCAGCTTAGTCACCTTATCTATTTAAACCCAAATGGGTCAAACCTAAGGCCTATCTTTCCTTTACACCAAAAGAGGCAAAAAAAGTCCAGAGGCGGGCTGGATGCCGGCAGGAGAGACTGATTGGGTCCAGCTGATTGGTGCTCCGCGGGAGCTTGGAGGTGAACTGAAGAAAAGAGGAGGGGGAGAGAGAGAGGGAGAGGGTAAAAAGAAAGTGGTTTGGGTGGGGAAGGGGAAAAAAGACACAGGAAAGGTTTTATTAATCGCTTTAAACAAATGTAATTAGTTTTACCCCCTTATAATTCATTTTTTACATCGTCGTCTGTGGCTTGACAACGTTTATTTGAAGTTAAACAGGATTAATTAAAAGCCTAAAGCTTGTCGCCAATTGCCAGAACCTTCCAGAAACAGATTCCACCATTCGTGGAACGTGACACGCATGAGGCAGTTAAAGAGAAAAAAAAGACTTTCGATTCTTTATTCTGCATGCATTTGATTTCTGGTCTTTAAGGGTACAGGAAAGGATTGGGGGTGTTTGTGTGCACGGTGGAAGAGCTCAGAGGGAAACCAGTAACTCAGAGTCTACAGGACTTAGCAACTTAAGACCTGTGACTTCAACTCAGAATTCTCAACAGCCTGGGCTGAGGAATCCTGGGGTTGAAGTCCACAAGTCTTAAAAAGTGCACAAGTTTGAAGACCCTGAACTAAGCTGGTATGGTGATCTTAATAAACATGGATAAATTAGCATACATTTATCAGTGAAAGGAAAAGTAATTCAGTAAGAGAACAAAAGAGCATAGCCTGAGGCATGCAAAGAGTGCCCTCCTGTGGTTATTTGGCCAGAGGGGCCAGAAAGGACTACAAAGACCATCTATAGCACAGGGCTGCAACGGTGCCGTCTTGGTTATTTGCCCAAGGGCCGGACAGGGGACTACAAAGACCATCTATAGCACAGTGCATGAAAAGGGTGCACTACTGTGATTAGTTATGTACTAGCAGCTGAAATGGACTACAGCGACCATAATAACCACAGGAAGCAAAGACTCGCTCCGTGGTTGTTTTGGAATAGCAGCCCACCCAAGGAAAATAAACCTTACCCAAAGAGGGCAAAAATCAGGCTTCCTACATGTGTGTCACTGGTTGGTCAATTTTGGGAACAAAGTCATCAGAATGCGGCCAAACCCGACCTACACTCTCCTCTAACTGCAAACATGGGTCAAAAATCAGGGTAGGTCTTTCATTACCCAAAAGGGGCCCCACAAAGTCAGGCCTTTCCCAAGACATGAAAGACTTGTTTGTTATTTGGGGGGCAAAGTCATCAGATGCAGCCTTACGTCGAACCTAACTGTTTCTAACGCAAGTGGTCAAAAGTCAGGCCGTAGTATCTCATACCCATAGAGGGCAAAAATGTCAGGCTTTCCTAAGGTATGAAAGAACTATGTTGGTTATTTGGGGGGCAAAGCATCAGAAATGACTTTCTATTATATTACATTATTAGAAGCCTTGATATTAATCATCCTAGAGCAACGGAGGCCAAAGGGCTGCAGAAAGGCACAGAAGAAGACGGAAACCTGCTTCAAAACACTTAAACGAGTAAAAGCCATGGATGGCCTAAGTGCTAATGCTAGGGACAGAAAGCAGTGCCTCCAGTGGACAAGCAGGAATAGCAGCCACACAAGGAAATAAACCATACCCCAAAGAGGCAAAACAATCAGGCTTTCCTAACATATCACAAACTGTGTTGTCATTTTGGGGGCAAAGTCATAGAATGCAGCCTACGTCGACCTAACTCTTTTCCTAACCCCAAAAGGGGTCAAAAAAAAGTCAGGCAGTAGTCTTCTTACCCAAGGGGCAGAAAAGTAAGGGCTTTTCCCAATATATGAAAAGGGCATATTTTGTTATTTAGGGGTAAAGTCATCAGAATGCAGCTTAGGTTCACTTACTCTATTTCTAACCCAAAATGGGTCAAACCTAGGCCCTATTCTTTCCTTACCCAAAAGAGGGCAAAAAAAAATCCCTAAGGAAGTCCGGCTGGAGGCCGGCAGGAGAGAAATGATTAGGGTCCAGCTGATGGTGCTCCTGCCGGGAGCGGAGGTGAACTGAAGAAAAGGGAGGGGGAGAGGAGGAGAGGGTAAAAAAGAACGTGGTTTTGGGTGGGGAAAGGGCAAAAAGAACCAGGTAGTTTAATCGCTTTAAACAAATGTAATTAGTTTCACCCATTCAATTCAGTCTGTCTGTGGCTTTTACAAGGTTTTCTTTGAAAGTAAACAGGTTAAATTAAAAGATAAAGCTTTTGTCGCAATGCCGGAACCTTCCAGAACAGATTTCCAACATTGGACACGTGACACGCATGAGGCAGTTAAGAGAAAAAAAAACACTTTATGTTTCTTATTTTCTGCATTGCACTTGATTTCTGTGTCTTTAAGGGTACAGGGAAGGGATGGGGGGTGTTTGGGTGCCCGTGGAAGAGCTCAGTACGGGCCCCCAAACAGCTAACTCCGGAGTTTACAGACTTAGCAACTTAAGACCTGTGGGACTTCAACTCCAGAATTCTCAACCAGCCAATGAGGCTGAGGAATCATGGGAGTTGAAAGTCCACAAGTCTTAACGGCAGGTTTGAAGACCCCTGACTAGGGTAGTGGTGGCATATTATAAACATGGATAACATATCATCATACAATTATAAGTGCACAGGAAAAGTAATCGTAAAGGAACAAAAGAGATAGCCTGAGGGCATGCCAAAGATGCCCTCCTGTGGTTATTTTGGCCATAGCGCCTCTGACAGGGACTACAAAGACCATCTATAAGCACAGGCATGTAAAGAGAGCTACGTGGTTATTTTGGCATAGCGCTGACAGGACTCACAAAGAACCACTATAGCACAGGCATGAAAAGGGTGCCTACTGTGATTATTTATGTTATAGCAGCCCTGAAAGGGACTACAGAGACCATATATAAAACACAGGGCACGCAAAGACGCCGCTCCGTGGTTGTTTGGAATAGCAGCCCACCCAAAGAAAATAAACCTTACCCAAGAGTGCAAAAAAGTGCAGGCTTTCCTAAACAGTGTTGTCACTGCGTTGGTCATCTTGGGACAAAGTCATCAGAAGGCGGCTAAACCTCGACCTAAACTCCTCTAACTGCAAAAATGGGTATCAAAGTCGGCCGTAGTCTACTTCTTGTTATTTGGGGGGGCAAAGTCATCAGAATGCAGCCTTACATCGACCTAACTGTTTCCTAACCGCAAAGTGGGTCAAAAGTCAGGCCGTAGTCTCTCCTTACCCATAGAGGGCAAAAATGTCAGGCTTTCCTAAGGTATGAAAGACTAGGTTGGTTATTTGGGGGGCAAAGTCATCAGAATGACTTTATTATTATTATTACATTATTAGAAGCCTTGATATTAATCATAATAGAGCAACGGGAGTCCCAAGGGCTGCAGAACAGGCACAGAAGAAGGAAACCTGCTTCAAAACACTTAAACCGAGTTAAAAAGGCCTATGATGGCCTAAGTGCTAATGCTATGGGACAGAAAGCAGTGCCCTCCAGTGGACAAGGCAGGAATAGCAGCCACACAAGGAAATAAACCTTACCCCAAAGAGGGCAAAATAGTCAGGCTTTCCTAACATATCACAAACTGTGTTGGTCATTTTGGGGGCAAAGTCATCAGAATGCAGCCTTACGTCGACCTAACACTTTTCTAACCCCAAAATGGGTCAAAAGTCAGGCCGTAGTCTTTCTTTACCCAAAAGAGGGCAGAAAAGTCAGGCTTTCCCAAGATATGAAAGACTATTTTTGTTATTTTAGGGGTAAGTCATCAGAATGCAGCCTTAGGTTCACCTTACTCTATTCTAACCCCAAAATGGGTCAAACCTAAGGCCCTATTCTTTCCTTACCCAAAAGAGGGCAAAAAAGTCCCTAAGGAGGTGGCTGGATGCCGGCAGGAGAGACTGATTGGGTCCAGCTGATTGGTGCTCCTGCCGGGAGCTGGAGGTGAACTGCAAGAAAGGGAGGGGAGAGAGGAGAGGGTAAAAAAGAACGTGGTTTGGGTGGGGAAAGGGGAAAAAAGACACCAGGAAAGGTTTAATTGCTTTAAACAAATGTAATTAGTTTTACCCCCTTTAATTCAGTCTGTCTGGGGCTTTTACAAAGTTTTCTTTGAAAGTAAACAGGCTTAATTAAAAGCTAAAGCTTTTCGCAATTGCCGGAACCTTTCAGAACAGATTTCCAACATTGTGACACGTGACACGCCTAAGGCAGTTAAAGAGAAAAAAAACAGACTTTCTGTTTCTTTTTTTTCCCTTGCATTGCACTTGATTTCTGTGTCCTTTAAGGGTACCGGAAGGGATTGGGGGGTGTTTGTGTGCACGTGGTAAGAATCAGAAGGGCAACCAGCTAACTCAGGAGTCTACAGACTTAGCGCTTAAGACCTGGGGACTTCACCCTCCAGAATTCCTCAATCCACCATAGGGGCTGAGGAATCCTGGAGTTTAAGTCCACAAGTCTAAAAGTGCTCGAGTTGAATACCCCTGAATACTGGTATTGGTGCATATTAATAACATGGATAAATTCATCATACATTATCAGTGCAAAGGAAAAGTAATTCAGTAAAGAACGAAAGAGCATAGCCTGATGGAATTCAAAGAGTGCCCTCCTGTGGTTATTTTGGCATAAGCGGACAGAAAGTGAATACAAGACCATCTATAGCACAGGGCTTGCAACGGTGCCTCCTGTGGTTTTTTGGCCATAGCGGCCTGAACAGGACTACAAGACCATCTATAGCACAGGGCAGAAAAGGGTTCCCTAACGTGAATTATTTATGTATAGCATCCTGAAGGGACTAAAGTCGACCCATATATAACACAGGCCACGCAACGACTGCGCTCCTGTTGGGTTGTTTTGGATAGCAGCCACCCAAGGAATTAACCTTACCCCAAAGAGGGCAAAAAAGTCAGGCTTTTCCTAACAATGTGTTTCACTGCGTTGGTCATTTGGGACAAATGTCTCAGAATGCGGCTAAACTCGACCTAACTCTCGCTCTAAACTGCAAAATGGGTCAAAAGTCAGGCCTAGTCTCTCCTTACCCCAAAGAGGTCAAAAAAGTCAGGCTTTCCTAAAATGTGTTGGTCACTGCGTTGGTCATTTTGGGGACAAAGTCATCAGAATGCGGCATTACCTCGACCTAACTCTCCTCTAACCGCAAAATGGGTCAAAAGTCAGGCCGTAGTCTCTCCTTACCCAAAAGAGGGCAAAAATGTCAGGCTTTCCTAATGTATGAAAGACTATGTTGGTTATTTGGGGGGCAAAGTCATCAGAATGACTTTATTATTATTATTACATTATTAGAAGCCTTGATATTAATCATAATAGAGCAACGGGAGGGCCAAGGGCTGCAGAACAGGCACAGAAGAAGGAAACCTGCTTCAAAACACTTAAACCGAGTTAAAAAGGACTATGATGGCCTAAGTGCTAATGCTATGGGACAGAAAGCAGTGCCCTCCAGTGGACAAGGCAGGAATAGCAGCCACACAAGGAAATAAACCTTACCCCAAAGAGGGCAAAACAGTCAGGCTTTCCTAACATATCACAAACTGTGTTGGTCATTTTGGGGCCAAAGTCATCAGAATGCAGCCTTACGTCGACCTAACTCTTTTCTAACCCCAAAATGGGTCAAAAGTCAGGCCGTAATCTGTCTTTACCCAAAAGAGGGCAGAAAAGTCAGGCTTTCCCAAGATATGAAAGACTATTTTTGTTATTTTAGGGGTAAAGTCATCAGAATGCAGCCTTAGGTTCACCTTACTCTATTCTAACCCCAAAATGGGTCAAACCTAAGGCCCTATTCTTTCCTTACCCAAAAGAGGGCAAAAAAGTCCCTAAGGAGGCGGCTGGATGCCGGCAGGAGAGACTGATTGGGTCCAGCTGATTCGTGCTTCTGCCGGGAGCTGGAGGTGAACTGAAGAAAAGGGAGGGGGAGAGAGGAGAGGGTAAAAAAGAACGTGGTGTGGGTGGGGAAAGGGGAAAAAAGACACCAGGAAAGGTTTAATCGCTTTAACAAATGTAATTAAGTTTTACCCCCTTTATTTCAGTCTGTCTGTGGCTTTTCCAAAGTTTCTTGAAAGTAAACAGGCTTAATTAAAGAGCTAAAGCTTTTCAGGAATTGACCGAACTTCCAAACAGATTTCCCACATTGTGACACGTGACCGCCTGAGTCAGTTTTTTTTTTACAGAGAAAAAAAAACAGACTTCTGTTTCTTTATTTTCCTTGCATTGCACTTGATTTCTGTGTCTTTAAGGGTACAGGGAAGGGATTGGGGGGTGTTTGTGTGCAAGTGGAAGAGCTCAGAAGGGCAAACCAGCTAACTCAGGAGTCTACAGACATAGCAACTTTAAGACCTGTGGACTTCAACTCCCAGAATTCCTCAACCAGCCATGAGGGCTGAGGAATCCTGGGAGCTGAAGTCCACAAGTCTTAAAAGTGCCAGGTTTGAAGACCCCTGAACTAGCTGGTACTGGTGCATATTAATAAACATGGATAAATTCATCATACATTTATCAGTGCAAAGGAAAAGTAATTCAGTAAAGGAACAAAAGAGCATAGCCTGAGGGCATGCAAAAAGTGCCCTCCTGTGGTTATTTTGGCCATAGCGGCCAGAAAGGGACTACAAAGACCATCTATAGCACAGGGCATGTAAAGAGAGCCTACCTGTGGTTATTTTGGGCATAGCGGCCTGACAGGACTACAAAGACCATCTATAGCACAGGGCAT
>JALGBA010002858.1:0-34479 GCA_023970755.1 Azemiops feae | reverse complement strand
TTTTTGCATCTGTCTTTACACAAAGGGAAAAAACAGACCAACCTACCAAAAATAGTGCCATAAAAAACAGAATAGAAAAGCAAGTTAAGATAGGCAAGAAAACGGTAAGTGAGCACCTGTCCAGCCTAGACGAGTTCAAATCACCCGGACCAGATGGATTACACCCCAGGGTTCTCAAGGAACTGGCAGATGTGATCTCAGAACCATTGAACTATATTTTTCAAAGATCCTGGAGCACTGGGGAACTACCGGAGGACTGGAAAAGAGCTGATGTAGTCCCCATCTTCAAAAAAGGAAAAAAAATGGACCCAGGAAACTACAGACCTATCAGCCTGACCTCAATACCTGGGAAGATTCTGGAAAAGATAATCAAACAACGAATCAGCGAAAACCTAGAGGCAAACAAAGTCATTACTAAAAGCCAACATGGGTTTGTCAAAAACAGATCATGCCAGACAAATCTTATTGCATTCTTTGACCAAGTGACAAAATTAGTGGATCAGAGGAATGCTGTGGATATAATTTACTTGGACCTCAGTAAGGCATTTGATAAAGTAGATCACAACCTACTACTTGATAAGATAGAAAAATGTGGGTTAGACAGCATCACACCAGATGGATTCGTAGCTGGCCTGACCGGCCGACTAAGCGTGCGGTTCCTCATGGAGACGCATCTACATGGAGGGAAGTGTTGCAGTGGGGTGCCCCCAGGGCTCTGTCCTGGGGCCAGTGCTCTTCAACATCTCATCAACGATTGGACGAGGGATAGATGGGGGGAAAAACTCATCAAATTTGCGGATGACACCAAGCTGGCAGGAAATAGCCAACACTCAGAAGAACAGGCTTAAGGATACAGGAGGACCTGGACAGACTTGAAGATTGGGCGCTATCTAACAGAATGAAATTCAATGGTGAAAAAAGTAGAGGTTCTACATTTAGGCAAGAAAAACCAAATGTACAGGTATAGTATAGGGGGTACCTTCCTCAATAGTAGTAACTGTGAGAGGGATCTCGGAGTCCTAGTGGACAATCACTTAAATATGAGCCAGCAGTGTGCTGCAGCTGCCAAAAAAGGCAACACAGTGCTGGGCTGCATTAACAGAGGGATAGAATCAAGATCACGTGAAGTATTAATACCACGTTAACAATTTTTTTTTTTTGTGCCCTTTTTGGTAAGGACCACACTTGGAATCTGCATCCAGTTTTGGTCACCACGATGTAAAAAAGATGTTGAGACTCTAGAAAGAGTGCAGAGAGGGCAACAAAGATGATTAGGGAATGGAGGCTAAACGCATATCAAGAACGTTTTGCTGGAAATTGGGTATGTCTAGTTTAATGGAAAGAAGACTAGGGGTGACATGATAGCAGTGTTCCAATATCTCAGGGGCTGCCACAAAGAAGAGGGAGTGAAGTTATTTTCCAAAGCGCCTGAAGGCAGGACAAGAAGCAACGGATGGAAACTAATCAAGGAGAGAAGCAACCTAGATGTAAGGAGAAACTTCCTGACAGTTAGAACAAGTAACCAGTGGAACAACCTGCCTCCAGAAGCAGTGAATGCTCCAACACTGGAAGTTTTTAAGAAGAGACTGGACAGCCATTTGTCTGAAATGGTATAGGGTTTCCTGCCTGAGCAGGGGGTTGGACTCGATGACCTCCAAGGTCCCTTCCAACTTTATTATTATTATTATTATTATTGGCTTTGCTTATCGAAGGCCGGGAAAGGAGACCACGTGACCCTGGGACACGGCAACCGTCATAAGTACATGTCAGTTGCCGAGCATCCTGAATCACCAAACAACCGTTCTGGGCTTGCAAAGAAAGACAGTTTCCCATAGAGCCATTTTTAATCTTGCTTTTGTCTCTCTTCTCCAGGTCTCCTGAACTGAAGAGTTATTTCTGTTCTTCCGGTGTTCTGCCTGGTCCTTCCTCACAAAGAAAGGTTGGCAGGCTGCTGTTTTATGGGAAAGAGTGACCATTTGCAGCATCCCTAATTAGTTGGGAGCATCGCTGAAGATCCACTGGTCTTCCTGTGGTTTTTTGCTGGAACCGAGTGTCTGTGTAAACCCCTTTTTCGGTCATTAAACATTTTTTCTTGTTCTCTGTTCGGGTGGCCTCCTGTTTCAGTTCCTCCTTCCCTTTCTACGTTGCGCAAATCAGCTTTTTTAATATTCCTATTTGGGTTTATTTATTTATTGATTAAATGTATATGTCTCCGGTCTCACTGTCTGGGTGACTCTGGGCGGCTTACAACTTCGCAAAGCAGCACCCAAACAATTTAAAACCTTAAAATGAGGGGTCCTTAGTGGTCTCTGAGCTTTTTTGTTTTCTTGCAGACGTTTCACAACCAGACTAGGAAACATCTTCAGGGCTAGAAGGGAGTTGAAGTTTGTTGCAAATGCTCCTTTTAGCCCTGGCGTGGCGGATATGGGGGGTAGAGGCTTTGCAGTCCCCACATGCATGATTTTTATGTACACACCAGCTCCAAAAACTACCTTAAAGGGACCGTAAAGGGAACTGGGCAGTCGCATGCTCTCTGCCAGGGTGTCCCCCCTCCTGTATTTCATTCCATCTGCTTTTTAAACCCATGAGATCCCTCAAAAACTAAGCACCCGTTTGTGGTCTGAGCCTGAATCCTTTTGTGATTTATTACACATTGAAAGCCTTTTTAATAACCCTCTCCTCCATTTAGCACCCCTTCCTGGCCTCCGACTGGATCCTTTTAGGGCCTGAGGTTTGACCCATTTTGGGGTTAGAATAGAGTTAGGTGAACCTAAGGCTGCATTCTGATGACTTTGCCCCTAAAATAACAAAAATAGTCTTTCATATCTTGGGAAAGCCTGACTTTTTTGCCGTCTATTGGGTAGGGAAAGACTACGGCCTGACTTTTGACCCATTTTGGGGTTAGGAAAGAGTTAGGTCGACGTAAGGCTGCATTCTGATGACTTTGCCCCCAAACTGACCAACACAGTTTGTGATATGTTAGGAAAGCCTGACTTTTTTGCCCTCTTTGGGGTAAGGTTTATTTCATTGTGTGGCTGCTATTCCAAAATAACCACAGGAGCGCACTCTTTGAATGCCCTGTGTTATATATGGTCTTTGTGGTCCCCTTCAGGCTGCTATACCCAAAATAACCACAGGAGAGCACACTTTGCATGCCCTGTGCTATAGATGGTCTTTGTAGTCCCTGTCAGGTTGCTGTGCCCAAAATAACCACAGGAGGGCACCCTTTTCATGCCCTGTGTTATGTATGTGCTTTGTAGTCCCTCCAGTTTTATTTGGCTTTGTTTGATTGTTCCGTGCTGAACAATGTCTTTTTGTGATTGGGAAATTATTTTAGAAATCGTGTATTAGAGTCTTCTATATAAAATTAGAACTTTCCAATAAAACATAAATAATATAACCTGCACAACCTCTCTTAACAGGGATGATTCACTTGGCTTTAGACATTAAAAGCTTTGTTAAATGCTCTTTATGGAAAATGGTTACAGCCACTAATGGGCTTTCAGACTAGATTTCTGTCCCAGAACAATTTTCAAGTTCTTATATACGCTGGCTTCTTCTTCTGCTTAGGCAGGCAACCCTATACCATTTCAGACAAATGGTTTGCCATTGCTTCCTTCCTAGGGCCGAGAGAGAGTGACTGGCCCAAAGCTGGTTTTGGAGTGACTGACCCAGATGACTTTTCTGCCTCTAAAAGCAAGATTAGAACTCACAGCCTCCCACTTTCTAGTCTGCTGCCTTAACCACGACTAGACCAAAGCCGCTCTAAATTTTGCGTATTTTTTTAATCCAGCCTTTGTTATTTTTATAAATAACTCAAGGCGGCAAATATATCTAATGCTCCTTCCTTCTCTTATTTTCGCCATGCAGCAACAGCCCTAGGGTTAGGGTTAGACTTAGGCTGACTAGGAGAGGAATTGGCCCGAAGCTGGTTTCTCATACCTAAGGTGGTACTAAAACTCAGCCCCCACCCCCAATTTCTACCCCGGCACCTTCCACCCCAATTGACTAGCTGTCTATTTTTCACCCCAGTGAAATGATATTCACGAATGGGCATACTAGGAAGATTAGAAACTAAGATGCAGCAAGAAATTAGCTCAGTTCAAAAATAAGGGGTCTTATATGTAGAGACAGGTAAGCGGGTAGCTTTGCAGCAAGCAGGTGGCAGATGAAACTTGTCACCAGGTTGCATATAAATTCCAGTAACGCTGGGTTATTTTTGAGATCCCCACGCAGGTGTCAGGAGGGACAGAGCAGAGCGCCTTGAAGATGGAAGAAATAGGTGTGATGTAGGTAGACATAAAACATTTTAATAAATGCGTCAGTTTCAAAACTAGCAGCGAAGGTAAAATCTAATCTCACTCATTTTAATATTAACCACAGCAATAAATTTATGTATGTTTGGTGAGGTTTATCTTTAAAGTTAGCACCTATCAAAGTAACCTTAATTCATCATCATAGGCCTTTTTGAAGGCCGCGCCATCTCTCGCTAAGGGACAAGCAGGTGCAGCAGCCACCAAAGAAATAAACCTTTTAAATGGCGTTTTAAGTTTATTATTCTTTATTAATAAAACCTTACTAATATTAGGTTATCTTATTCTGCCCCAGGGTCGCAGCAAAAGGGCCTCCCGTCACCCTATTAATATTAATAAGGCGTTAATAATAAAGATAGAGAAGAATAACCTTAAAATCCCATTCAAAAGGTTTATTTATTTCGGCGGCCGCAATGCCCGTTTTGACCACAGGAGGGCACGTTTTTCCGTCCCATAGCATTAACACCTAGACCTTCTCGGCATGGCGGCCTCCCGTCCGTTCAAATTGGCCATCCCCCAGTTCATTTGGAATCGACCTTCCTATTATGGCCGACTCCCTGTCCGTTGCTTTTAGTCGTCCCTCGCAACTTCCTTTGCAGGACCTTCTCGCCATAGAGACCTCCTGTCCATCCCGTCGGCAACTCCCTGTCCTCTTTTCTGCTCTACGTTGCCGCAAGAAGGGAAAAAAGCCTCGTACTACCGCAGGTGAGCCGAGCAGCCACAAAAAGAAATAAAGCTTTTAAATGGAGTTTTAAGTGTAGTATTTATTAATGAAACCTCAGTAATATTAGGTGATGTTTTTGTGTCCCCGCGTCGCAGCAAAAGGGCTTCCCTCCTCCCTATTAACATTAATAAGGCGTTACTAATAAAGATAGAGGATAATAACTTTAAAATCCCATTAAAAAGGTCTGTTTCTTTCGGCACAGTTTTACGTCGCAAAGCATAGGCATCGAGGCAATCCCAGGCGGGTGAATCTGGAATGGAGGGTTTAGGGATGGAAGAAACAAGGGACGGGCGGGGAGGCCGGCGGGCAGCTGCTTCTAAGTGTGCACGGTGCCTCTGGGCATATGTAAAGTGCAAGGGGAAAGTGGAGGGAAGGAAATCTTGGCTGCCTCCAGCTTCACTTGCTCAGCCCATATTGACTGACAGGGAAGCAAAAAGGGGCTTTCTAAACCTCTAGGCGAGATGGGGCAGATAAATGCAATCATAATATAAATTATATAGTATTATCATACACCCACGCACGCACACACACACACACACACGCATATCATTGTTATTATATAAATAATAAAGCCGGAGCTAAGGGGCCACTTGGTCCATCATCCAACAACATTGTCTCTTCAGGGGTCCTTGGTGCTCTCTGAGCTTGGTGGTTTTCTTGCAGACGTTTCGTGACCCAACTAGGTAACATCATCAGTGCTAGGAGAGAGAGGAATTTGCTCTCTCTTTATATACTTAGTGGCTTGTCCTATCAGTGTTGATGGAGGTGTTCCTGGTAGTTTCTTGATTGGGCGGTTGTTTACTTATTTATTTAGCGTATGGCATATCATACATGGACTTGCAGTATATATTAACATTTCACCTAGATTAGAAAAACACAATAAAATATAAATGTTAAAAAGATTTTTGTTCAGATACCAATAGGCCGTCTAACCATTGAAGTGCAGCCTCCTTTATATTAGATAGATAGATAGATAGATAGATAGATAGATAGATAGATAGATAGATAGATAGATAGATAGATAGATAGATGTACACGATATGTTGCAGGTGTGCGCAGGCCCCAGCTGCACACGTTCGGTCGTGCGTCAATGCAATTGCAGATAGCTATGATGGGAAGCTGGTGGGTTGGCATTGCCTCCTTGGCATTGCCTCCTTACTAGGACCAAGAGAGAAGGACTGACCCCAAGGTCACCACAGTTGACTTTCATGCCTAAGGTGGGACTAGAACCGACAGTCTTCCGATTTCTAGTCCAGTGCCTTAAGTATCCCGCATTGTCTCTCACTGTCTATGGAGATTCTCAGTCATCCGGGTCATAATTGTCCCAAAGATGCTTTTTCAGGAGGCAACTGGACTTTCTTGATTTTCTTTGAAGACGTTTCGCTTCTCATACAAGAAGGTTCTGCAGCTCTGACTGGAGCATCACTTAATGGCCTTGGCTGCTTTTGTACAACCTAAGCAGTGTCACAACTAGTGGAGGCTAGTGAAAAGATACTATCGGAGTGTATTGTGCCATACGCTAAATAAATACGTTTGTGTTTTTATTTATTTATTGCGATCGCTTGGGGGTTGCCAGCAAATTTTAGGGGACGTCACAAATTTGGAGGTGGTGTACTCGGTCAACCCTGGAGTCCAATTTAATACAGTTCCTGCTTTCCCTGGATAAACCATTTAGTTACCTGCAAACTGCATGCAGGCTGGGGAATCCTGGGACTTGAAGTCCACAAAAATTGCCAAGTTTGAGAAACGCTGGATGACTTACAGGGATTAAACTTGTCCCCTGCTGGCTGGGAATGGATGTGCAATACTCTGTGACACTCCACCTTTGCGGGGGGGCTTTTATATAGGGCGCCCCCAATACAATCCAGATTTCTGCATTGTCTTTTTTCCGTCCTTAACTCCAATCCAAAGTCTTCCTCCATATATGCTCCAGCAAACTCGGAAGTCTTGGTTCTACCGGCCGCTCTAACATTTCCATCCGAGCTCTCTGGTTACATTTCTATGGCGATTCCCAAGTTCGACGGTTTCAAGAGCGGAAAGCCCAGTCTTTCCTCCGCTCTCCTTTCCTACCTCTATGGTGCCTTTCGGCTTCTCGGCCGAAATAGGGGACGCGCCTTCTGATGGTGTCACAGCCCGGCGACGCCCCGAGAAGGCTGTCCCAGGGCGAAGGAGAAGGCAAAGGTGGAGCCGGCGGCGCTGCTGCCTTTGCAGCAAGGCCAGGTGAGGCGGGGGCTTCAGGGAAGCTTCCCCGAATCTGCCGCTCGACGCCGCCTTTTCATGGGCGGCGTGGGTACTAGGAGTTGCGTTCCCACGACACGCGTTGCCCGATGAACTCAATTGCCTGTGTTCGCACTCCCTTCTAGTAACATCACCGGAGGGAGCCGGGCGTTTAGTAAGTTATTGCTGTTATTAATATTATTTGGTGCTTTCCACTTAGTCTCGACTCCTGGCCATTGCCTGACCAAATCCCTGCGGTTTTCTTGGCAAGGTTTCCCCCCCCCCCCAGCTGCGGTTAGAATAGAATAACCGAGTTGGAAGGGACCTTGGAGGTCTTCTAGTCCAACCCCCTGCTTAGGCAGGCGACCCTATACCATTTCAGACAAATGGTTTGCCGTTGCTTCCTTCCTAGGGCCGAGAGAGAGTGACTGGCCCAAAGCTGGTTTTGGAGTGACTGACCCAGATGACTTTTCTGCCTCTAAAGCAGATTAGAACCTCAAGCCTCCCCTTTCTAGTCCTGCTCCTTAACCAGCTAGAACCAAAGCCGCCTCTAAATTTTGCATATTTTTTATCCAGGCTCTTTTGTTATTATTTTTATAAATACTCAAGGCGGCAAATATCTAATGCTTCTGTCCTCTCTATTTTTCGCCATGCAGCCAACAGCCCTAGGGTTAGGGTTAGACGTAGGCTGACTAGGAGAGGAATTGGCCCAAAGCTGGTTTCTCATACCTAAGGTGGTACTAAAACTCAGCCCCCACCCCCAATTTCTAGCCTGGCACCTTCCACCCCAACTGACTAGCTGTCTATTTTTCACCCCAGTGAAATGATATTCACGAATGGGCATACTAGGAAGATTAGAAACTAAGATGCAGCAAGAAATTAGTGTGATGTAGGTAGACATAAAACATTTTAATAAATGCGTCATTTCAAAACTATCACGAAGGTAAACTATCTCATCATTTTACATATTAACCATAGCCCTAAATTTTGTATTTGGTGAGGTTTCTTTAAAGTTAGCACCTATCAATTAACCTTCAAGCATCATACAGGCCTGTTTGAAGCCGCGCCATCTATCGCAAGGGACAAGCAGGTACAAGCAGCCACCAAAGAAATAAACATTTTAAATTGGCGTTTTAAGTTTATTATTCTTGTATTAATAAAACCTTACTAATATTAGGTTATCTTACTCTGCCCCAGGGTCGCAGCAAAAGGGCCTCCCGTCGCCCTATTAATATTAATAAGGCGTTAATAATAAAGATAGAGAATAATAACCTTAAAATCCCATTCAAAAGGTTTATTTATTTCGGCGGCCGCAATACCCGTGTTGACCACAGGAGGGCACGTTTTTCCGTCCCATAGCATTAACACGGTCCTAGACCTTCTCGGCATGGCGACCTCCCGTCCGTCTAAATTGGCCATCCCCCAGTTCATTTGGAATCGACCTTCCTATCATGGCCGACGTCTTGTCCGTTGCTTTTAGTCATCCGTCGGCACCTTCCTGTCCTCTCTTCTGCTCTACGCTGCCGCAAGAAGGGGAAAAAGCCTCGTACTGCCGCAGGTGAGCCGAGCAGCCACAAAAAGAAATAAAGCTTTTAAATGGAGTTTTAAGTGTAGTATTTATTAATGAAACCTCAGTAATATTAGGTGATGTTTTTGTGTCCCCGCGTCGCAGCAAAAGGGCTTCCCTTCGCCCTATTAACATTAATAAGGCGTTACTAATAAAGATAAGAGGATAATAACTTTAAAATCCCACTAAAAAGGTCTATTTCTTTCGGCACAGTTTTACGTCGCAAAGCATAGGCATCGAGGCAATCCCAGGCGGGTGAATCTGGAATGGAGGGTTTAGGGAGGGAAGAAACAAGGGACGGGCGGGGAGGCCGCGGGCAGCTCTTTCTAAGTGTTCATGTTGCCATCTGGGCATATTAAAGTGGCGAGGGAAGAAGGAGGGAAGGAAATCTCGGCTGCCTCCAGCTTCACTTGCTCAGAGCCCATATTGACTGACTGGAAGCTAAAAGGGGCTTTCTCACCTCTAGGGCGAGGAGGGGCAGATAAATGTATCATAATATAAATTATATAGTATTATCATACACCCGCTCACGTGCGCGCACACACACACACGCATATCATTGTTATTATATAAATAATAAAGCCGGAGCTAAGGGGCCACTTGGTCCATCATCCAACAACATGGTCTCTTCAGGGGTCCTTGGTGCTCTCTGAGCTTGGTGGTTTTCTTGCAGACGTTTCGTGACCCAACTAGGTAACATCATCAGTGCTAGAAGAGAGAGGAATTTGCTCTCTCTTTATATACTTAGTGGCTTGTCCTATCAGGGTTGATGGAGGTGTTCCTAGTAGTTTCTTGATTGGGCGGTTGTTTACTTATTTATTTAGCGTATGGCATATCATACATGGACTAGCAGTATATATTAACATTTCACCTAGATTAGAAAAAGACAATAAAATATAAATGTTAAAAAGATTTTTGTTCAGATACCAATAGGCCGTCTAACCATTGAAGTGCAGCCTCCTTTATATTAGATAGATAGATAGATAGATAGATAGATAGATAGATAGATAGATTGATAGATTGATAGATTGATAGATAGATTGATTGATTGATTGATTGATTGATTAGATAGATGATAGATAGATAGATAGATAGATAGATAGATAGATAGATAGATAGATAGATAGATAGATAGATAGATAGATAGATAGATAGACAGATAGATAGATAGATAGATAGATAGATAGATCTACACGATATGTTGCAGGTGTGCGCAGGCCCCAGCTGCACACATTCGGTGGTGCGTCAATGCAATTGCAGATAGCTATGATGGGAAGCTGGTGGTTTGGCATTGCCTCCTTACTAGGACCAGGAGAGAAGGACTGACCCCAAGGTCACCACAGTTGACTTTCATGCCTAAGGTGGGACTAGAACCGACAGTCTTCCTATTTCTAGTCCAGTGCCTTAAGTATTGTCTCTCACTGTCTATGGAGATTCTCAGTCATCCGGGTCATAATTGTCCCAAAGATGCTTTTTCAGGAGGCAACTGGACTTTCTTGATTTTCTTTGAAGACGTTTCGCTTCTCATACAAGAAGGTTCTTCAGCTCTGACTGGAGCATCATTTAATGGCCTTGGCTGCTTTTGTAAAACCTAAGCAGTGTCACAACTAGTGGAGGCTAGTGAAAAGATACTATCGGAGTGTATTGTGCCATACGCTAAATAAATACGTTTGTGTTTTTATTTATTTATTGCGATCACTTGGGGGTTGCCAGCAAATTTTAGGGGACCTCACAAATTTGGAGGTGGTGTACTCGGTCAACCCTGGAGTCCAATTTAATACAGTTCCTGCTTTCCCTGTATAAACCATTTAGTTACCTGCAAACTGCATGCAGGCTGGGGAATTCTGGGACTTGAAGTCCACAAAAATTGCCAAGTTTGAGAAACGCTGGATGACTTACAGGGATTAAACTTGTCCCCTGCTGGCTGGGAATGGATGTGCAATACTCTGTGACACTCCACCTTTGCGGGGGGCTTTTATATAGGGCGCCCCCACTACAATCCAGATTTCTGCATTGTCTTTTTTCCGTCCTTACCTCCAATCCAAAGTCTTCCTCCATATATGCTCCAGCAAACTCGGAAGTCTTGGTTCTACCGGCCGCTCTACCATTTCCATCCGAGCTCTCTGGTTACATTTCTATGGCGATTCCCAAGTTCGACGGTTTCAAGAGCGGAAAGCCCAGTCTTTCCTCCGCTCTCCTTTCCTACCTCTATGGTGCCTTTCGGCTTCTCGGCCGAAATAGGGGACGCGCCTTTTGATGGTGTCACAGCCCGGCGACGCCCCGAGAAGGCTGTCCCAGGGCGAAGGAGAAGGCAAAGGTGGAGCCGGCGGCGCTGCTGCCTTTGCAGCAAGGCAAGGTGAGGCGGGGGCTTCAGGGAAGCTTCCCCGAACCTGCCGCTCGACGCCGCCTTTTCATGGGCGGCGTGGGTACTAGGAGTTGCGTTCCCACGACACGCGTTGCCCGATGAACTCAATTGCCTGTGTTCGCACTCCCTTCTAGTAACATCACCGGAGGGAGCCGGGCGTTTAGTAAGTTATTGCTGTTATTGTTAATATTATTTGGTGCTTTCCACTTAGTCTCGACTCCTGGCCACTGCCTGACCAAATCCCTGCGGTTTTCTTGGCAAGGTTTCCCCCCCCCAGCTGCGGTTAGAATAGAATAACCGAGTTGGAAGGGACCTTGGAGGTCTTCTAGTCCAACCCCCTGCTTAGGCAGGCAACCCTATACCATTTCAGACAAATGGTTTGCTGTTGCTTCCTTCCTAGGGCCGAGAGAGAGTGACTGGCCCAAAGCTGGTTTTGGAGTGACTGACCCAGATGACTTTTCTGCCTCTAAAAGCAAGATTAGAACTCACAGCCTCCCACTTTCTAGTCTGCTGCCTTAACCACGACTAGACCAAAGCCGCTCTAAATTTTGCCTATTTTTTTAATCCAGCCTTTGTTATTTTTATAAATAACTCAAGGCGGCAAATATATCTAATGCTCCTTCCTTCTCTTATTTTCGCCATGCAGCAACAGCCCTAGGGTTAGGGTTAGACTTAGGCTGACTAGGAGAGGAATTGGCCCAAAGCTGGTTTCTCATACCTAAGGTGGTACTAAAACTCAGCCCCCACCCCCCAATTTCTAGCCTGGCACCTTCCACCCCAATTGACTAGCTGTCTATTTTTCAACCCAGTGAAATGATATTCACTACTGGGCATACTAGGAAGATTAGAAACTAAGATGCAGCAAGAAATTAGTGTGATGTAGGTAGACATAAAACATTTAATAAATGCGTCAGTTTCAAAACTAGCAGCGAAGGTAAAATCTAATCTCACTCATTTTAATATTAACCATAGCAATAAATTTATGTATGTTTGGTGAGGTTTATCTTTAAAGTTATCACCTATCAAAGTAACCTTAATTCATCATTACAGGCCTTTTTGAAGGCCGCGCCATGTCTCGCTAAGGGACAAGCAGGTACAGCAGCCACCAAAAGAAATAAACCTTTTAAATGGCGTTTTAAGTTTATTATTCTTTATTAATAAAACCTTACTAATATTAGGTTATCTTACTCTGCCCCAGGGTCGCAGCAAAAGGGCCTCCCGTCGCCCTATTAATATTAATAAGGCGTTAATAATAAAGAGAGAGAATAATAACCTTAAAATCCCATTCAAAAGGTTTTATTTATTTCGGCGGCCGCAATACCCGTTTTGACCACAGGAGGGCACGTTTCTCCGTCCCATAGCATTAACACCTAGACCTTCTCGGCATGGCGGCCTCCCGTCCGTCCAAATTGGCCATCCCCCAGTTCATTTGGAATCGACCTTCCTATTATGGCCGACGTCTTGTCCGTTGCTTTTAGTCATCCGTCGGCACCTTCCTGTCCTCTCTTCTGCTCTACGCTGCCGCAAGAAGGGAAAAAAGCCTCGTACTGCCGCAGGTGAGCCGAGCAGCCGCAAAAAGAAATAAAGCTTTTAAATGGAGTTTTAAGTGTAGTATTTATTAATGAAACCTCAGTAATATTAGGTGATGTTTTTGTGTCCCCGCGTCGCAGCAAAAGGGCTTCCCTTCGCCCTATTAACATTAATAAGGCGTTACTAATAAAGATAGAGGATAATAACTTTAAAATCCCATTAAAAAGGTCTATTTCTTTCGGCACAGTTTTACGTCGCACAGCATATGCCTCGAGGCAATCCCAGGCGGGTGATCTGGAAGGGAGGGTTTAGGATGGAAGAAACAAGGGACGTGCGGGGAGGACGGCGGGCAGCTGCTTCTATGTCATGTGGCCTTCTGGGCATATGTAAAGTGCGAGGGGAAAGAAGGAGGGAAGGAATCTCGGCTGCCTCCATCTTCACTTGCTCGCCCATATTGACTGACTGGGAGCTAAAAGAGGGGCTTTCTAAACCTCGTAGGCGAGATGGTGCAGATAAATGTCATCATAATATAAAAAATAAAAATTATATAGTATTATCATACACCCGCTCACTTGCGCGCACACACACACACACACGCATATCATTGTTATTATATAAATAATAAAGCCGGAGCTAAGGGGCCACTTGGTCCATCATCCAACAACATTGTCTCTTCAGGGGTCCTTGGTGCTCTCTGAGCTTGATGGTTTTCTTGCAGACGTTTCGTGACCCAACTAGGTAACATCATCAGTGCTAGAAGAGAGAGGAATTTGCTCTCTCTTTATATACTTAGTGGCTTGTCCTATCAGTGTTGATGGAGGTGTTCCTGGTAGTTTCTTGATTGGGCGGTTGTTTACTTATTTATTTAGCGTATGGCATATCATACATGGACTTGCAGTATATATTAACATTTCACCTAGATTAGAAAAACACAATAAAATATAAATGTTAAAAAGATTTTTGTTCAGTTACCAATAGGCCGTCTAACCATTGAAGTGCAGCCTCCTTTATATTAGATAGATAGATAGATAGATAGATAGATAGATAGATAGATAGATAGATAGATAGATAGATAGATAGATAGATAGATAGATAGATAGATAGATAAGATAGATAGATAGATAGATAGATAGATAGATAGATAGATAGATAGATAGATAAGATAGATAGATAGATAGATAGATAGATAGATAGATAGATAGATAGATAGATAGATAGATAGATAGATAGATAGATAGATCGATCTACACGATATGTTGCAGGTGTGCGCAGGCCCCAGCTGCACACATTCGGTCGTGCGTCAATGCAATTGCAGATAGCTATGATGGGAAGCTGGTGGTTTGGCATTGCCTCCTTACTAGGACCAAGAGAGAAGGACTGACCCCAAGATCACCACAGTTGACTTTCATGCCTAAGGTGGGACTAGAACCGACAGTCTTCCGATTTCTAGTCCAGTGCCTTAAGTATTGTCTCTCACTGTCTATGGAGATTCTCAGTCATCCGGGTCATAATTGTCCCAAAGATGCTTTTTCAGGAGGCACTGCGACTTTCTGGATTTTCTTGAAGACGTTTTCGCTCTCATACAAAAGGGGTTCTTCAGCTCTGACTGAGCATCACTTAAATGGCCTAGCTTGCTTTTGTAAACCTAAGGCAGTGTCACAACTAGTGGTAGGCTAGTGAAAAGATACTATCGGAGTTTTATTGTTGCCATACCTATAATAAATACTTTGTGTTTTTATTTATTTATTGGCATGCACTTGGGGTTGCCACAAATTTTTAGGGGAACGTCACAAATTTGGAGGTGGTATACTCGGTCACCCGGGAGTCCCATTTAATCAGTTCCGCTTTTCCCTTGGATAACCATTTAGTTACCTTGCAAACTGCATGCAGGCTGGGGATTCTGGGACTGTGAAGTCAACAAAATTGCCAGTTTGAGAAACGCTGATGACTTACAGGGATTAAACTTGTCCCCTGCTGGCTGGGAATGGATGTGCAATCCTCTGTGACACTCCCCCTTTGCGGGGGGCTTTTATATAGGGCGCCCCCAATACAATCCAGATTTCTGCATTGTCTTTTTTCCGTCCTTAACTCCAATCCAAAGTCTTCCTCCATATATGCTCCAGCAAACTCGGAAGTCTTGGTTCTACCGGCCGCTCTACTATTTCCATCCGAGCTCTCTGGTTACATTTCTATGGCGATTCCCAAGTTCGACGGTTTCAAGAGCGGAAAGCCCACTCTGCCCTCCGCTCTCCTTTCCTACCTCTATGGTGCCTTTCGGCTTCTCTGCCGAAATAGGGTACGCGCCTTCTGATGGCGTCACAGCCCGGCGACGCCCCGAGAAGGGTGTCCCAGGGCGAAGGAGAAGGCAAAGGTGGAGCCGGCGGCGCTGCTGCCTTTGCAGCAAGGCCAGGTGAGGCGGGGGCTTCAGGGAAGCTTCCCCGAATCTGCCGCTCGACGCCGCCTTTTCATGGGCGGCGTGGGTACTAGGAATTGCGTTCCCACGACACGCGTTGCCCGATGAACTCAATTGCCTGTGTTCGCACTCCCTTCTAGTAACATCACCGGAGGGAGCCGGGCGGTTAGTAAGTTATTGCTGTTATTGTTAATATTATTTGTTGCTTTCCACTTAGTCTCTCGACTCCATGGCCATTGCCTTAACCCAAATCCCTGGCGGTTTTTCCCTTGGCAAGGTTTTCCCCCCCCCCAGCTTGCTTAGAAATAGAATAGACCGAGTTGGAAGGGACCTTGGAGGTCTTCTAGTCCAACCCCCTGCTTAGGCAGGCAACCCTATACCATTTCAGACAAATGGTTTGCCGTTGCTTCCTTCCTAGGGCCGAGAGAGAGTGACTGGCCCAAAGCTGGTTTTGGAGTGACTGACCCAGATGACTTTTCTGCCTCTAAAAGCAAGATTAGAACTCACAGCCTCCCACTTTCTAGTCTGCTGCCTTAACCACGACTAGACCAAAGCCTCTCTAAATTTTGCATATTTTTTTAATCCAGCCTTTGTTATTTTTATAACTAACTCAAGGCGGCAAATATATCTAATGCTCCTTCCTTCTCTTATTTTCGCCATGCAGCAACAGCCCTAGGGTTAGGGTTAGACTTAGGCTGACTATGAGAGGAATTGGCCCAAAGCTGGTTTCTCATACCTAAGGTGGTACTAAAACTCAGCCCCCACCCCCAATTTCTAGCCTGGCACCTTCCACCCCAATTGACTAGCTGTCTATTTTTCACCCCAGTGAAATGATATTCACGAATGGGCATACTAGGAAGATTAGAAACTAAGATGCAGCAAGAAATTAGAGTGATGTAGGTTTAGACACATAAACATTTTAATAAATGCGTCAGTTTCAAAACTAGCAGCGAAGGTAAAATCTAATCTCACTCATTTTAAATATTAACCATAGCAATAAATTTTATGTATGTTTGGTGAGGTTTTTCTTTAAAGTTAGCACCTATCAAGTAACCTTAATTTCATCATTACAGGCCTTTTTGAAGGCCGCGCCATCTCTCGCTAAGGGACAAGCAGGTACAGCAAGCCACCAAAAGAAATAAAACCTTTTAAATAAAAATGGCGTTTTTTAAGTTTATTATTCTTTATTAATAAAACTTACTAATATTCAATTATCTTACTCTGCCCCAGGGTCGCAAGCAAAAGGGCCTCCCGTCGCCCTATTAATATTAGAAGGCGTTAAATAATAAGTAGTAGTAATAACCTTAAAATCCCCATTTCAAAAAAAGGTTTATTTTATTTTCGGCGGCCGCAATCAACCCGTTTTTGACCACAGAGGGCACGTTTTTTTCCGTCCCATAGCATTAACACATAGACCTTCCTCATGGCGAACCTCCCGTCCGTCCAATTGGAATCGCCATCCTTCCCCAGTTCATTTGAATCGGCCTTCCTATCATGCCGACGTCGTTGTCCCGTTGCTTTTGTCATCCGTCGGGCAACTTCCTGTCCTCTCTTTCTGCTCTAACGCTGCCGCAAGAAGGAAAAAGCCTCGTACTTGCCGCAGGTGAGCCGAGCATCCCCCAAAAGAAATAAAGCTTTTTTAATGGAGTTTTAAGTGTAGTATTATTAATGAAACCTCAGTAATATTAGGTGATGTTTTTTGTGTCCCCACGTCGCAGCAAAAGGGACTTTCCCTTCGCCCTATTAACATTAATAAGGCTTTACTAATTTTTGTAAATAAGAGGATAATAACTTTTAAAAAATCCCATTTAAAAAATGTCTATTTCCTTTTTCGGCAACAGTTTTACGTGGCAATCGCAAAGCATAGGCATCGAGGCAATCCAGGCGGGGTGAATCTGGAATTTGAGGGTTTAGAGGATGGAAGAAACAGGGACGGGTCGCGGGAGGGGCCCGGCGGCAGCTGCTTCTAAGTGTGCATGGTGTCTCTGGGCATATGTAAAGTGCGAGGGAAAGAGGAGGGAATGAAATCTCGGCTGCCTCCAGCTTTCCACTTGCTCACCCATATTGACTGACTGGGAAGCTAAAAGGGGGCTTTCTAACCTCTAGGCGAGTGGGGGCAGATAAATGTCATCATAATATAAATTGATATAGTATTATCAACACCCCTCACGGCGCGCACAAACACACACAACGCATATCATTGTTATTATATAATAATAAAGCCGGAGCTAAGGGGCCACTTGGTCCATCATCCAAGCATTGTCTCTTCAGTGGGTCCTTGGTTCTCTCTGAGCTTGGTGTTTTTTGCCAGACGTTTCGTGACCCAACTATGTAACATCATCAGTGCTAGAAGAGAGAGGAATTTGCTCTCTCTTTATATACTTAGTGGCTTGTCCTATCAGGGTTGATGGAGGTGTTCCTGGTAGTTTCTTGATTGGGCGGTTGTTTACTTATTTATTTAGCGTATGGCATATCATACATGGACTAGCAGTATATATTAACATTTCACCTAGATTAGAAAAAGACAATAAAATATAAATGTTAAAAAGATTTTTGTTCAGATACCAATAGTCCGTCTAACCATTGAAGTGCAAGGCCCCTCTTTATTATTAATAGAATAGATAGATAGATAGATAGATAGATAGATAGATAGATTAGATATGATAGGTAGATAATAGATTAATAGATAGATAGATAGATGATAGATGAGATAGAGTAGATAGGATCTACACGAATATGTTGCAGGTGTGCCGCTATGCCCCCCCAGCTGCACACATTCGGGTGGTTGCGTCAATGCAATTTGCAGATAAGCTATGATGAAGCTGGTGGTTTTTGGCATTGCCTCCTTACTAGACCCAAGAGAGGAAGGACTGCCCCAAGGTCACCACAGTTTGACTTTCAATGCCCTAAGGTGGGCTAGAAAACCGAGCAGTCTTCCGATTTTCTAGTCCAGTGCCCTTAATAAATCCCCCAGTTCTCTCTCACTGTCCTAATGGAGATTCTCATTCATCCGGGTCATAATGTCCCAAAGAAGATATTGCTTTTTTTTCCAGGAGGCAACTGGACTTTCTTGATTTTCTTTGAAGACGTTTCGCTTCTCATACAAGAAGGTTCTTCAGCTCTGACTGGAGCATCACTTAATGGCCTTGGCTGCTTTTGTAAAACCTAAGCAGTGTCACAACTAGTGGAGGCTAGTGAAAAGATACTATCGGAGTGTAGTGTGCCATACGCTAAATAAATACGTTTGTGTTTTTATTTATTTATTGCGATCGCTTGGGGGTTGCCAGCAAATTTTAGGGGACGTCACAAATTTGGAGGTGGTGTACTCTGTCAACCCTGGAGTCCAATTTAATACAGTTCCTGCTTTCCCTGGATAAACCATTTAGTTACCTGCAAACTGCATGCAGGCTGGGGAATTCTGGGACTTGAAGTCCACAAAAATTGCCAAGTTTGAGAAACGCTGGATGACTTACAGGGATTAAACTTGTCCCCTGCTGGCTGGGAATGGATGTGCAATACTCTGTGACACTCCACCTTTGCGGGGGGCTTTTATATCGGGCGCCCCCAATACAATCCAGATTTCTGCATTGTCTTTTTTCCGTCCTTAACTCCAATCCAAAGTCTTCCTCCATATATGCTCCAGCAAACTCGGAAGTCTTGGTTCTACCGGCCGCTCTACCATTTCCATCCGAGCTCTCTGGTTACATTTCTATGGCGATTCCCAAGTTCGACGGTTTCAAGAGGGGAAAGCCCAGTCTTTCCTCCGCTCTCCTTTCCTACCTCTATGGTGCCTTTCGGCTTCTCTGCCGAAATAGGGGACGCGCCTTCTGATGGTGTCACAGCCCGGCGACGCCCCGAGAAGGCTGTCCCGGGGCGAAGGAGAAGGCAAAGGTGGAGGCGGCGGCGCTGCTGCCTTTGCAGCAAGGCTAGGTGAGGCGGGGGCTTCAGGGAAGCTTCCCCGAATCTGCCGCTCGACGCCGCCTTTTCATGGGCGGCGTGGGTACTAGGAGTTGCGTTCCCACGACACGCGTTGCCCGATGAACTCAATTGCCTGTGTTCGCACTCCCTTCTAGTAACATCACCGGAGGGAGCCGGGCGTTTAGTAAGTTATTGCTGTTATTCTTAATATTATTTGGTGCTTTCCACTTAGTCTCGACTCCTGGCCATTGCCTGACCAAATCCCTGCGGTTTTCTTGGCAAGGTTTCCCCCCCCCCAGCTGCGGTTAGAATAGAATAACCGAGTTGGAAGGGACCTTGGAGGTCTTCTAGTCCAACCCCCTGCTTAGGCAGGCAACCCTATACCATTTCAGACAAATGGTTTGCTGTTGCTTCCTTCCTAGGGCCGAGAGAGAGTGACTGGCCCAAAGCTGGTTTTGGAGTGACTGACCCAGATGACTTTTCTGCCTCTAAAAGCAAGATTAGAACTCACAGCCTCCCACTTTCTAGTCTGCTGCCTTAACCACGACTAGACCAAAGCCGCTCTAAATTTTGCATATTTTTTTAATCCAGCCTTTGTTATTTTTATAAATAACTCAATGCGGCAAATATATCTAATGCTCCTTCCTTCTCTTTTTTTCGCCATGCCAGCAGCCCTAGGGTTAGGGTTAGACTTAGGCTGACTAGGAGAGGAATTGCCCAAAGCTGGTTTCTCATACCTAAGGTGGTCTAAAACTCAGCCCCCACCCCCAATTTTCTAGCCTGGCACCTTCCACCCCAATTGACTAGCTGTCTATTTTTCAACCCAGTGAAATGATATTCACGACTGGGCATACTAGGAAGATTAGAAACTAAGATGCAGCAAGAAATTAGTGATGTAGGTAGACATAAAACATTTTAATAAATGCGTCAGTTTCAAAACTAGCAGCGAAGGTAAAATCTAATCTCACTCATTTTATATTAACCATAGCATAAATTTTATGTATGTTTGGTGAGGTTTATCTTTAAAGTTAGCACCTATCAAAGTACCTTATTCATCATTACAGGCCTTTTTGAAGGCCGCGCCATCTCTCGCTAAGGACAAGCAGGTACAGCGCCACCAAAAGAAAAAACCTTTTTAAATGGCGTTTTAAGTTTTTATTCTTTATTAATAAAACCTTACTAATATTAGGTTATCTTACTCTGCCCCAGGGTCGCAGCAAAAGGGCCTCCCGTCGCCTATTAATATTAATAAGCGTTAATAATAAGATAGAGAAATAAACCTTAAAATCCCATTCAAAGGTTTATTTATTTCGGGCGGCCGCAAAACCCGTTTGGACCACAGGAGGGCACGTTTTTCCGTCCCTAGCATTAAAACCGTCTAGACCTTCTCGCATGGAGACCTCCCGTCCGTCCAAATTGGCCATCCCCCAGTTCATTTGGAATCGACCTTCCTATCATGGCCGACGTCTGTCCGTTTGCTTTTAGTCATCCGTCGGCCCTTCCTGTCCTCTCTTCTGCTCTACGCTGCCGCAAGAAGGGAAAAAAGCCTCGTACTGCCGCAGGTGAGCCGAGCAGCCACAAAAAAATAAAAGCTTTTAATGGAGTTTTAAGTGTAGTATTTATTAATGAAACCTCAGTAATATTAGTGATGTTTTTGTGTCCCCGCGTCGCAGCAAAGGGGCTTCCCTTCGCCCTATAACATTAATAAGGCGTTACTAATAAAGATAGGAGGATAATAACTTTAAAATCCCATTAAAAGGTCTATTTCTTTCGGCACAGTTTTACGTCGCAAAGCATAGCATCGAGGCAATCCCAGGCGGGTGAATCTGGAATGGAGGGTTTAGGGATGGAAGAACAAGGGACGGGCGGGGAGGCCTCGGGTAGCTGTTCTAAGTGTGCATGGTGCCTCTGGGCATATGTAAAGTTGGAGGGGAAAGAGGAGGGAAGGAAATCTCTGGCTGCCTCCAGCTTCACTTGCTCAGCCATATTGACTGACTGGGAAGCTAAAAGGGGCTTTCTAAACCTCTAGGCGATGGGGCAGATAAATGTCATCATAATATAAATTATAAGTATTATCATACACCCACAACGCACACACACACACACGCATATCATTGTTTATTATATAAATAATAAAAAGCCGGAGCTAAGGGCCCTTGGTCCATCATCCAAACAACATTGTCTCTTCAGGGGTCCTTGGTGCTCTCTGAGCTTGGTGGTTTTCTTGCAGACGTTTCGTGACCCAACTAGGTAACATCATCAGTGCTAAAGAGAGAGAATTTGCTCTCTCTTTCTATACTTAAGTGGTTGTCCTATCAGGGTTGATGGAGGTGTTCCTGGTAGTTTCTTGATTGGGCGGTTGTTTACTTATTTATTTAAGCGTATGGCATATCATACATGGACTTGCAGTATATATTAACATTTCACCTAGATTAGAAAAACACAATAAAATATAAATGTTAAAAGATTTTTGTTCAGATAACCAATAGGCCCGTCTAACCATTGAAGTGCAGCCTCCTTTATATATTAGATAGATAGATATAGATAGATAGATAGATAGATAGATATAGATAGATAGATAGATAGATAGATAGATAGATAGATAGATAGATAGATCTACACGATATGTTGCAGGTGTGCGCAGGCCCCAGCTGCACACATTCGGTGGTGCGTCAATGCAATTGCAGATAGCTATGATGGGAAGCATTGCCTCCTTACTAGGACCAAGAGAGAGGACTGACCCCAAGGTCACCACGTTGACCTTTCATGCCTAAGTGGGACTAGAACCGACAGTCTTCCGATTTCTAGTCCAGTGCCTTAAGTATTCCCGCATTGTCTCTCACTGTCTATGGAGATTCTCAGTCATCCGGGTCATAATTTGTCCCAAAGATGCTTTTTCAGGAGGCAACTGGACTTTCTTGATTTTCTTTGAAGACGTTCGCTTCATACAAGAAGGTTCTTCAGCTCTGACTGGAGCATCACTTAATGGCCTTGGCTGCTTTTGTAAAACCTAAGCAGTGTCACAACTAGTGGAGGCTAGTGAAAAGATACTATCGGAGTGTATTGTGCCATACGCTAAATAAATACGTTTGTGTTTTTATTTATTTTATTGCGATCACTTGGGGTTGCCAGCAAATTTTAGGGGACGTCACAAATTTGGAGGTGGTTGTACTCGGTCAACCCTGGAGTCCAATTTAATACAGTTCCTGCTTTCCCTGGATAAACCATTTAGTTACCTGCAAACTACATGCAGGCTGGGGAATTCTGTGGACTTGAAGTCCACAAAAATTGCCAGTTTGAGAAACGCTGGATGACTTACAGGGATTAAACTTGTCCCCTGCTGGCTGGGATGGATGTGCAATACTCTGTGACACTCCACCTTTGCGGGGGGCTTTTATATAGGGCGCCCCCAATACCAGATTCTGCATTGTCTTTTTTCCGTCCTTAACTCCAATCCAAAGTCTTCCTCCATATATGCTCCAGCAAACTCGGAAGTCTTGGTTCTACCGGACCGCTCTACCATTCCAACCCGAGCTCTCTGGTTACATTTCTATGGCGATTCCCAAGTTCGACGGTTTGAAAGAGCGGAAAGCCCAGCTGTGCCTCCTCTCCTTTCCTACCTCTATGGTGCCTTCCGCTTCTCTGCCGAATAGGGGACGCGCCTTCTGATGGCGTCACAGCCCGGCCGCCCCGAGAAGGCTGTCCCGCGGCGAAGGAGAAGGCAAAGGTGGAGCCGGGCGGCGCTGCTGCCTTTGCATCAAGGCCAGGTGAGGCGGGGGCTTCAGGGAAGCTTCCCCGAATCTGCCGCTCGACGCCGTTTTCATGGGTGGTACTAGGATTGCGTTCCCACGACACGCGTTGCCCGATGAAACTCAATTTGCCTGTGTTCGCACTCCTTCTCGTAACCATGACCGGAGGGAGCCGGGCGTTTAGCAAGTTATTGCTGTTATTCTTATATTATTTTGGTGCTTTCCACTTAGTCTGACTCCTGGCCATTGCCTGACCAAATCCCTGCGGTTTTCTTGGCAAGGTTTTTTCCCCCCAGCTGCGGTTAGAATAGAATAACCGAGTTGGAAGGGACCTTGGAGGTCTTCTAGTCCAACCCCCTGCTTAGGCAGGCAACCCTATACCATTTCAGACAAATGGTTTCCGTTGCTATCCTTCCTAGGGCCGAGAGAGAGTGACTGGCCCAAAGCTGGTTTGGAGTGACTGCCCAGATGACAGCACTTTTGTGGCATTTGTAATTTTGTTATTTATAATAACTCAAGGCCGGCAAATATATCTAATGCTCCTTCCTTCTCTTATTTTCGCCATGCAGCAAACAGCCCTAGGGTTAGGTTAGACTTAGGCTGACTAGGAGAGGAATTGGCCCAAAGCTGGTTTCTCATACCTAAGGTGGTACGAAACTCAGCCCCCACCCCCAATTTCTAGCCTGGCACCTTCCACCCCAATTGACTAGCTGTCTTTTTCACCCCAGTGAAATGAATATTCACGAATGGGCATACTAGGAAGATTAGAAACTAAGATGCAGCAAGAAATGTGTGATGTAGGTAGACATAAAACATTTTAATAAATGCGTCAGTTTCAAAACTAGCAGCGAAGGTAAAATCTAATCTCACTCATTTTAATATTAAGCATAGCAATAAATTTATGTATGTTTGGTGAGGTTTATCTTTAAAGTTAGCACCTATCAAAGTAACCTTAATTCATCATTACAGGCCTTTTTGAAGGCCGCGCCATCTCTCGCTAAGGGACAAGCAGGTACAGCAGCCACCAAAAGAAATAAACCTTTTAAATGGCGTTTTAAGTTATTATTCTTTATTATTAAAACCATACTAATATTAGGTTATCTTCTCTGCCCCAGGGTCTCAGCAAAAGGGCCCTCCCGTCGCCCTATTAATATTAATAGCGTTAATAATAAAGATAGAGAATAATAACCTTTTAAAATCCCATCAAAAGGTTTATTTATTTCGGCGGCCGCAATACCCGTTTTGACCACAGGATGGCCGTTTTTTTCCGTCCCTAGCATTAACACCTAGACCTTCTCGGCTGGCGACCTCCCGTCCGTCCAAATTGGCCATCCCCCAGTTCATTTGGAATCGACCTTCCTATTATGGGCCGACGTCTTATCCGTTGCTTTTAGTCATCCTCGGGCTAACCTTCCTGTCCTCCTTTCTGCTCCTCTACGCTGCCGCAAGAAGGAAAAAAGCCTCGTACGCCGCAGGTGAGCCGAGCAGCCACAAAAAGAAATAAAGCTTTTAAATGGAGTTTTAAGTGTAGTATTTTATTAATGAAACCTCAGTAATTAGGTGATGTTTTTTGTGTCCCGCGTCGCAGCAAAAGGGCTTTCGCCCTATTAACATTAATAAGGCGTTACTAATAAAGAGGAGAGGTAATAACTTTTAAAATCCCATTAAAAAGGTATATTCTTTCGGCACAGTTTTAAGTCGCAAAGCATAGGCATCGAGGCAATCCCAGGCGGGTGAATCTGGAATGGAGGGTTTAGGGATGGAAGAAAACAAGGGACGGGGGGGAGGCCGGCGGGCAGCTGCTTCTAAGTGTGCATGGTGCCTCTGGGCATATGTAAAGTGCGAGGGGAAAGTGGAGGGAAGGAAATCTCGGCTGCCTCCAGCTTCACTTGCTCAGCCCATATTGACTGACTGGGAAGCAAAAAGGGGCTTTCTAAACCTCTAGGCGAGATGGGGCAGATAAATGTCATCATAATATAAATTATATAGTATTATCATACACCACGCGCGCACACACACACACACACGCATATCTTGTTTATTAATAAATAATAAAGCCGGAGCTAAGGGCCACTTGGTCCATCATCCAACAACATTGTCTCTTCAGGGTCCTTGGTGCTCTCTGAGCTTGGTGGTTTTTTTGCAGACGTTTCGTGACCCAACTAGGTAACATCATCAGTGCTAGAAGAGAGAGGAATTTGCTCTCTCTTTATACTTAGTGGCTTGGTCCTACAGGGTTGATGGAGGTGTTCCTGGTAGTTTCTTGATTGGGCGGTTGTTTTACTTATTTATTTAGCGTATGGATCATACATGGACTTGCAGTATATATAACATTTCACCTAGATTAGAAAAACACAATAAAATATAAAATGTTAAAAGATTTTGTTCAGATACCAATAGGCCGTCTAACCATTGAAGTGCAGCCTCCTTTATATTAGATATAGATAGATAGATAGATAGATAGATAGATAGATAGATAGATAGATAGATAGATAGATAGATAGATAGATAGATAGATAGATAGATAGATAGATATGAGATGTAATGCCAGATAATGCATTGTTTACTAGTTTCATGCCTAAGGTGGACTAGAACCGACAGTCTCCGATTTCTAGTCCAGTGCCTTAAGTATCCCGCATTGTCTCTCACTGTCTATGGAGATTCTCAGTCATCCGGGTCATAATGTCCCAAAATGCTTTTTTCAGGAGGCAACTGGACTTTCTTATTTTCTTTGAAGACGTTTCGCTTTCTCATACAAGAAGCTTCTTCAGCTCTGACTGGAGCATCACTTAATGGCTTGGCTGCTTTTGTAAAACCTAAGCAGTGTCACAACTAGTGGAGGCTAGTGAAAAGATACTATCGGAGTGTATTGTGCCATACGCTAAATAAATAGTTTGTGTTTTTATTTATTTATTGCGATCACTTGGGGGGTCGCCAGCAAATTTTTAGGGGACGTCACAAATTTGGAGGTGGTGTACTCGGTCAACCCTGGAGTCCAATTTAATACAGTTCCTGCTTTCCCTGGATAAACCATTTAGTTACTGCAAACCTGCAGGCTGGGGATTCTGGATTGAAGTCCACAAAAATTGCCAAGTTTGAGAAAACGCTGGATGACTTATAGGGATTAAACTTGTCCCCTGCTGGCTGGGAATGATGTGCAATACTCTGTGACACTCCACCTTTGCGGGGGGCTTTTATATAGGGCCCCCCAATACAATCCGATTTCTGCATTGTCTTTTTTCCGTCCTTAACTCCAATCCAAAGTCTTCCTCCATATATGCTCCAGCAAACTCGGAAGTCTTGGTTCTACCGGCCGCTCTACCATTTCCACCCGAGCTCTCTGGTTACATTTCTATGGCGATTCCCAAGTTGACGGTTTCAAGAGCGGAAAGCCCAGTCTGCCCTCCGCTCTCCTTTCCTACCTCTATGGGTGCTTTTCCGCTTCTCTGCCGAAATAGGGGACGCGCCTTCTGATGGCGTCACGCCCGGCGACGCCCCGAGAAGGCTGTCCCGCGGCGAAGGAGAAGGCAAGGTGGAGCGCGGCGCTGCTGCCTTTGCACAAGGCCAGGATGCGGGGGCTTCAGGGAAGCTTCCCCGAATCTGCGCTCGACGCCGTGGGCGGCGTGGGTACTAGGAGTTGCGTTCCCACGACACGCGTTGCCCGATGAACTCAATTGCCTGTGTTCGCACTCCCTTCTAGTAACATGACCGGAGGAGCCGGGCGTTTAGCAAGTTATTGCTGTTATTCTTAATATTTTTGGTGCTTTCCACTTAGTCTCGACTCCTGGCCATTGCCTGACCAAATCCCTGCGGTTTTCTTGGCAAGGTTTTCCCCCCCGCTGCGGTTGAATAGAATAACCGAGTTGGAAGGGACCTTGGAGGTCTTCTAGTCCAACCCCCTGCTTAGGCAGGCAACCCTATACCATTTCAGACAAATGGTTTGCCGTTGCTTCCTTCCTAGGGCCGAGAGAGAGTGACTGGCCCAAAGCTGGTTTTGGAGCTGACTGGATGACTGATGATTTTTTTTGCGTATTTTTTTTAATGCCTTGTTATTTTTTATAAATAACTCAAGGCGGCAAATATATCTAATGCTCCTTCCTTCTCTTATTTTTCGCCATGCAGCAACAGCCCTAGGGTTAGGGTTAGACTTAGGCTGACTAGGAGAGGAATTGGCCCAAAGCTGGTTTCTCATACCTAAGGTGGTACTAAAACTCAGCCCCCACCCCCAATTTCTAGCCTGGCACCTTCCACCCCAATTGACTAGCTGTCTATTTTTCACCCCAGTGAAATGATATTCACGAATGGGCATACTAGGAAGATTAGAAACTAAGATGCAGCAGAAATAGTGATGTAGGTAGACATAAAACATTTTAATAAATGCGTCAGTTTCAAAAACTAGCAGCGAAGGTAAATCTAATCTCACTCATTTTAATATTAAGCATAGCAATAAATTTAGTATGTTTGGTGAGGTTTATCTTTAAAGTTAGCACCTATCAAAGTAACCTTAATTCATCATTACAGGCCTTTTTGAAGGCCGCGCCATCTCTCGCTAAGGGACAAGCAGGTACAGCAGCCACCAAAAGAAATAAACCTTTTAAATGGCGTTTTAAGTTTATTATCTTTATTATAAAACCTTACTAATATTAGGTTATCTTACTCTGCCCCGGTCGCAGCAAAAGGGCCTCCCGTCGCCCTATTAATATTAATAAGGCGTTAATAATAAAGATAGAAGATAATAACCTTAAAATCCCATTCAAAAGTTTATTTATTTCGGGCGGCCGCAATACCGTTTTGAGAAGAGGGGGCGTTTTCCGTCCATATAGCATTAACTCCTAGACCTTCGGAGCATTCACCTCCCGTCCGTCCAAATTGGCCATCCCCCAGTTCATTTGGAATCGACCTTCCTATCATGGCCGAATTGTCCGTCATTTCTCATCGTCGGACCTTGGTGCCTCTGTTCTGGTCTAGCTGCCGCAAGAAGGAAAAAACTCGTACTACCGCAGGTGAGCGAGCAGCCACAAAAAGAAATAAAGCTTTTAAATGGAGTTTTAAGTGTAGTATTTATGAATGAAAACCTCAGTAATATTAGGTGATGTTTTTGTGTCCCGCGTGCAGCAAAAGGGCTTCCCTTCGCCCCTATTAACATTAATAAGGCGTTACTAATAAAGATGAGGATAATAACTTTAAAATCCCATTAAAAGGTCTATTTCTTTCGCACAGTTTTACGTCGCAAAGCATAGGCATCGAGGCAATCCCAGGCGGGTGAATCGGAATGGAGGGTTTAGGGATGGAAGAAACAAGGGACGGGCGGGGAGGCCGGCGGGCAGCTGCTTCTAAGTGTGCATGGTGCCTCTGGGCATATGTAAAGTGCGAGGGGAAAGAGGAGGGAAGGAAATCTCGGCTGCCTCCAGCTTCACTTGTCAGCCCATATTGATGACTGGGAAGCTAAAAGGGGCTTTCTAAACCTCTAGGCGAGATGGGGCAGATAAATGTCATCATAATATAAATTATATAGTATTATCATACACCCACGCGCGCACACACACACACACACAGCATATCATTGTTTTATATAAATAATAAAGCCGGAGCTAAAGGGGCCACTTGGTCCATCATCCAACAACATTGTCTCTTCAGGGTCCTTGGTGCTCTCTGAGCTTGGTGGTTTTTTTGCAGACGTTTCGTGACCCAATAGGTAACATCATCAGTGCTAGAAGAGAGAGAATTTGCTCTCTCTTATATACTTAGTGGCTTGTCCTATCAGGGTTGATGGAGGTGTTCCTGGTAGTTCTTGATTGGGCGGTTGTTTACTTATTTATTTAGCGTATGGCATATCATACATGGACTTGCAATATTATTAACATTTCACCTAGATTAGAAAAACACAATAAAATATAATGTTAAAAAGATTTTTGTTCCGATACCAATAGGCCGTCTAACCATTGAAGTGCAAGCCTCCTTTATATTAGATATAGATAGATAGATAGATAGATAGATAGATAGATAGATAGATAGATAGATAGATAGATAGATAGATAGATACATCATAGATAATATGTTAGATGGGAGATTGTCCTTAGTGTACCCAGGTCACCCAGTTGACTTTCATGCCTAAGGTGGACTACTAGAACCGACAGTCTTCCGATTTCTAGTCCAGTGCCTTAAGTATCCCGCATTGTCTCTCACTGTCTATGGAGATTCTCAGTCATCCGGGTCATAATTGTCCCAAAGATGCTTTTTCAGGAGGCAACTGGACTTTCTTATTTTCTTTGAAGCGTTTCGCTTCTCATACAAGAAGTTCTTCAGCTCTGACTGGAGCATCACTTAAGGCCTTGGCTGCTTTTGTAAAACCTAAGTAAGTGTCACAACTATTGGAGGCTAGTGAAAAGATACTATCGGAGTGTATTGTACCATACGCTAAATAAATACGTTTGTGTTTTTATTTATTTATTGCGATCGCTTGGGGGTTGCCAGCAAATTTTAGGGGACGTCACAAATTTGGAGGTGGTGTACTCGGTCAACCCTGGAGTCCAATTTAATACAGTTCCTGCTTTCCCTGGATAAACCATTTAGTTACCTGCAAACTGCATGCAGGCTGGGGAATTCTGGGACTTGAAGTCCACAAAAAGTGCCAAGTTTGAGAAACGCTGGATGACTTACAGGGATTAAACTTGTCCCCTGCTGGCTGGGAATGGATGTGCAATACTCTGTGACACTCCACCTTTACGGGGGGCTTTTATATAGGGCGCCCCCAATACAATCCAGATTTCTGCATTGTCTTTTTTCCGTCCTTAACTCCAATCCAAAGTCTTCCTCCATATATGCTCCAGCAAACTCGGAAGTCTTGGTTCTACCGGCCGCTCTACCATTTCCATCCGAGCTCTCTGGTTACATTTCTATGGCGATTCCCAAGTTCGACGGTTTCAAGAGGGGAAAGCCCAGTCTTTCCTCCGCTCTCCTTTCCTACCTCTATGGTGCCTTTCGGCTTCTCTGCCGAAATAGGGGACGCGCCTTCTGATGGTGTCACAGCCCGGCGACGCCCCGAGAAGGCTGTCCCGGGGCGAAGGAGAAGGCAAAGGTGGAGTCGGCGGCGCTGCTGCCTTTGCCGCAAGGCCAGGTGAGGCGGGGGCTTTCCAGGGAAGCTTTCCCCGATCTGCCGCTCGACCGCCAGCCTTTTCATGGGCGGCCGTGGGGTACTAGGAGTGCGTTCCCCCACGACACTCTTGCCCGTGAAAAACCATTGGCTGTTTTCGCCATCCCTTCTAGTACTCAACCGAGGACCGGCGTTTAAGTAAGTTATTGCTGTTATTCCTTATTTATTTGGTGCTTTCTCCACTTAGTCCCTCCGACTCCTGCTGGCCATTGCCTTACCAAATCCCTTCCGGTTATCCTACCTTTCTTGGCCAAGGTTTTCATCCCTTCCCCCCCCCCCAGCTGCGGTTAGAATAGAATAACCGAGTTGGAAGGGACCTTGGAGGTCTTCTAGTCCAACCCCCTGCTTAGGCAGGCAACCCTATACCATTTCAGACAAATGTTTTGCCGTTGCTTCCTTCCTAGGGCCGAGAGAGAGTGACTGGCCCAAAGCTGGTTTTGGAGTGACTGACCCAGATGACTTTTCTGCCTCTAAAAGCAAGATTAGAACTCACAGCCTCCCACTTTCTAGTCTGCTGCCTTAACCACGACTAGACCAAAGCCGCTCTAAATTTTGCATATTTTTTTAATCCAGCCTTTGTTATTTTTATAAATAACTCAAGGTGGCAAATATATCTAATGCTCCTTCCTTCTCTTATTTTCGCCATGCAGCAACAGCCCTAGGGTTAGGGTTAGACTTAGGCTGACTAGGAGAGGAATTGGCCCAAAGCTGGTTTCTCATACCTAAAGTGGTACTAAAACTCAGCCCCCACCCCCAATTTCGTTCTAGCCTGGCAACCTTCCCCCCAATTTGACTAGCTTGTCTATTTTTTCACCCTTGAAAATGATATTCACGACTGAGGCTACTAGGAAGATTAAAACTAAGATCAGCAAGTGTGGATGGTAGGGTAGACACTAAAACATTTTTTAATAAATGCGTCGTTTCAAAACTAAGCAGCGAAGGTAAAATAAATCTAATCTCACTCATTTTAATAATTAACCATAAGCAATAAATTGATGTATGTTTGGTGAGGTTTATCTTTAAAGTTAGCACCTATCAAAGTAACCTTAATTCATCATTACAGGCCTTTTTGAAGGCCGCGCCATCTCTCGCTAAGGGACAAGCAGGTACAGCAGCCACCAAAAGAAATAAACCTTTTAAATTGCGTTTTAAGTTTATTATTCTTTATTAATAAAACCTTACTAATATTAGGTTATCTTACTCTGCCCCAGGGTCGCAGCAAAAGGGCCTCCCGTCGCCCTATTAATATTAATAAGGCGTTAATAATAAAGAGAGAGAATAATAACCTTAAAATCCCATTCAAAAGGTTTTATTTATTTCGGTGGCCGCAATACCCGTTTTGACCACAGGAGGGCACGTTTTTCCGTCCCATACCATTAACACCTAGACCTTCTCGGCATGGAGACCTCCCGTCCGTCCAAATTGGCCATCCCCCAGTTCATTTGGAATCGACCTTCCTATCATGGCCGACGTCTGTCCGTTTGCTTTTAGTCATCCGTCGGCCCTTCCTGTCCTCTCTTCTGCTCTACGCTGCCGCAAGAAGGGAAAAAAGCCTCGTACTGCCGCAGGTGAGCCGAGCAGCCACAAAAAAATAAAAGCTTTTAATGGAGTTTTAAGTGTAGTATTTATTAATGAAACCTCAGTAATATTAGTGATGTTTTTGTGTCCCCGCGTCGCAGCAAAGGGGCTTCCCTTCGCCCTATAACATTAATAAGGCGTTACTAATAAAGATAGGAGGATAATAACTTTAAAATCCCATTAAAAGGTCTATTTCTTTCGGCACAGTTTTACGTCGCAAAGCATAGCATCGAGGCAATCCCAGGCGGGTGAATCTGGAATGGAGGGTTTAGGGATGGAAGAACAAGGGACGGGCGGGGAGGCCTCGGGTAGCTGTTCTAAGTGTGCATGGTGCCTCTGGGCATATGTAAAGTTGGAGGGGAAAGAGGAGGGAAGGAAATCTCTGGCTGCCTCCAGCTTCACTTGCTCAGCCATATTGACTGACTGGGAAGCTAAAAGGGGCTTTCTAAACCTCTAGGCGATGGGGCAGATAAATGTCATCATAATATAAATTATAAGTATTATCATACACCCACAACGCACACACACACACACGCATATCATTGTTTATTATATAAATAATAAAAAGCCGGAGCTAAGGGCCCTTGGTCCATCATCCAAACAACATTGTCTCTTCAGGGGTCCTTGGTGCTCTCTGAGCTTGGTGGTTTTCTTGCAGACGTTTCGTGACCCAACTAGGGTAACATCAGCAGTGCTAGAAGAGAGAGGAATTTGCTCTCTCTTTATATACTTAGTGGCTTGTCCTATCAGGGTTGATGGAGGTGTTCCTGGTAGTTTCTTGATTGGGCGGTTGTTTACTTATTTATTTAGCGTATGGCATATCATACATGGACTAGCAGTATATATTAACATTTCACCTAGATTAGAAAAAGACAATAAAATATAAATGTTAAAAAGATTTTTGTTCAGATACCAATAGGCCGTCTAACCATTGAAGTACAGCCTCCTTTATATTAGATAGATAGATAGATAGATAGATAGATAGATAGATAGATAGATAGATAGATAGATAGATAGATTGATAGTTTGATAGATTGATTGATAGATAGATAGATAGAGTAGATAGATGTACACGATATGTTGCAGGTGTGCGCAGGCCCCAGCTGCACACATTCGGTCGTGCGTCAATGCAATTGCAGATAGCTATGATGGGAAGCTGGTGGTTTTGCATTGCCTCCTTACTAGGACCAAGAGAGAAGGACTGACCCCAAGGTCACCACAGTTGACTTTCATGCCTAAGGTGGGACTAGAACCGACAGTCTTCCGATTTCTAGTCCAGTGCCTTAAGTATCCCGCATTGTCTCTCACTGTCTATGGAGATTCTCAGTCATCCGGGTCATAATTGTCCCAAAGATGCTTTTTCAGGAGGCAACTGGACTTCCTTGATTTTCTTTGAAGACGTTTCGCTTCTCATACAAGAAGGTTCTTCAGCTCTGACTGGAGCATCACTTAATGTCCTTGGCTGCTTTTGTAAAACCTAAGCAGTGTCACAACTAGTGGAGGCTAGTGAAAAGATACTATCGGAGTGTATTGTGCCATACGCTAAATAAATACGTTTGTGTTTTTATTTATTTATTGCGATCGCTTGGGGGTTGCCAGCAAATTTTAGGGGACGTCACAAATTTGGAGGTGGTGTACTCGGTCAACCCTGGAGTCCAATTTAATACAGTTCCTGCTTTCCCTGGATAAACCATTTAGTTACCTGCAAACTGCATGCATGCTGGGGAATTCTTGGGACTTGAAGTCCCAAAAAATTGCCAAGTTTTGAGAAACCGCTGGATGACTTAAGAGGGTTAAAACTTGTCCCCCTGCTGGCTGGGACAATGGATGTGCAATCTCTGTGACAACACCTTTACCGGGGGGCTTTTCAATATTTGGCGCCCCAATACAATCCAGAGTTTCTGCATTGTCTTTTTTTTCCGTCTTAACTCCAATCCCAAAAGTACTTCCTCCAATATATGCTGCCCCAGCAACTCGGAAGTCTTGGTTCTACCCGGCCGCTCGAAAAAACCATTTCCATCCGAGCTCGTTCTGGTTACATTTCTATGCGATTTTTCCCCAATCTTCGACGACGGTTTTCAAGGAGCGGAAAGCCATCTTTCCCTCACGCTGCGCTCCCTTTCCTCCCTTCTATGGTGCCTTTTTTTTCGGGCTCTCTGCCGAAATGGGGGACGCGCCTTCTGAGGGCGTCACAGCCGGGCGACGCCCCGAGAAGGCTGTCCCGCGGCCAAGGAGAAGGCAAAGGTGGAGCCGGCGGCGCTGCTGCCTTTGCATCAAGGCCAGGTGAGGCGGGGGCTTCAGGGAAGCTTCCCCGAATCTGCCGCTCGACGCCGCCTTTTCATGGGCGGCGTGGGTACTAGGAGTTGCGTTCCCACGACACGCGTTGCCCGATGAACTCAATTGCCTGTGTTCGCACTCCCTTCTAGTAACATCACCGGAGGGAGCCGGGCGTTTAGCAAGTTATTGCTGTTATTCTTGATATTATTTGGTGCTTTCCACTTAGTCTCGACTCCTGGCCATTGCCTGACCAAATCCCTGCGGTTTTCTTGGCAAGGTTTTTCCCCCCAGCTGCGGTTAGGATAGAATAACCGAGTTGGAAGGGACCTTGGAGGTCTTCTAGTCCAACCCCCTGCTTAGGCAGGCAACCCTATACCATTTCAGACAAATGGTTTGCCGTTGCTTCCTTCCTAGGGCCGAGAGAGAGTGACTGGCCCAAAGCTGGTTTTGGAGTGACTGACCCAGATGACTTTTCTGCCTCTAAAAGCAAGATTAGAACTCACAGCCTCCCACTTTCTAGTCTGCTGCCTTAACCACGACTAGACCAAAGCCGCTCTAAATTTTGCGTATTTTTTTAATGCAGCCTTTGTTATTTTTTAATAAATAACTCAAGGCGGCAAATATATCTAATGCTCATTCCTTCTCTTATTTTCGCCATGCAGCAACAGCCCTAGG
>JALGBA010002857.1:0-18223 GCA_023970755.1 Azemiops feae | reverse complement strand
CAAGAACGAGCTTAATGTCTCAGATAACCACGATGGGGTGGTCACTGACCTCGAGCCAGACATCCTAGAATGTGAAGTGAAATGGGCCTTAGGAAAGATGAGCAACAACAAAGCTAGTGGAGGTGACAGTATTCCAGCTGAGCTATTCAAAATCTTAAAAGACGATGCAGTAAAAGTGCTACACTCAATTTGCCAGCAAATTTGGAAAACTCAACGGTGGCCACAGGATTGGAAAAGGTCAGTTTACATTCCAATTCCAAAGAAAGGCAATGCCAAAGAATGTTCAAACTATCGCACCATTGCACTCATTTCACATGCAAGTAAAGTTATGCTTAAAATCCTACAAGCTAGACTCCAGCAGTATGTGGATCGAGAAATTCCAGAAGTACAGGCAGGATTTCGAAGAGGCAGAGGAACTAGAGATCAAATTGCCAACATATGCTGGATCATGGAGAAAGCTAGGGAGTTCCAGAAAAACATCTACTTCTGCTTAATTGACTATGCTAAAGCCTTTAATTGTGTAGATCACAACAAATTGTGGCAAGTTCTGAAAGAGATCTTATTTGTCTCTTGAGAAACCTATATGTGGGTCAAGAAGCAACAGTGAGAACTGGACACGGAACCACTGATTGGTTCAAAATTGGGAAAGGAGTCCAGCAAGGCTGTATTCTGTCACCCTGCCTATTTAACTTATATGCAGAGCACATCATGAGAAAGCAGGGCTAGATGAATCAAAAGTTGGAATTAAGATTGCAGGGAGAAATATCAACAACCTAAGATATGCAGATGAGACCACTCTAATGGCAGAAAGTGAAGAGGAGATCAACCCTGACTGCTCTTTAGAAGGCCAGATACTGAAGTTGAAACTCAAGTACTTTGGCCACCTAATGAGAAGGAAGGACTCACTGGAGAAGAGCCTAATGCTGGGAAAGATTGAGGCAAATAGAAGAAGGGGACAACAGAGAATGAGGTGGCTGGATGGAGTCACTGAAGCAGTAGGCGTGAGCATAAATGGACTCCAGAAGATGGTAGAGGACAGGAAGGCCTGGAGGAACGTTGTCCATAGGGTCAGACATGACTTCGCAATTAACAACAACAAGAAGGAAAGGTAATCCCGTAGGACTTTGTTTAAAAATCTGAGATTTGGTCATGATTGAGGATATCATTATTTTGGTTAAGACCATATAAAAAATGTGAGTTTTCCATCAGTACTGCACTTTCCTATTGTACAGAAGATCCTTTGACTGAACACAGAGCCTCTCCTTGCCTTCACAAGTGTGCAGCAGAAGCCTCTAAGCAATTGGGATGATGTCATGAAAAGACAGGTCTCTTTTGCTCCTTGCTTCCTCCCGACTGCATATCCCAATCCTTATTTATAACACTTACAAATGCCATGGTGAAAAGATTATTTGCAGCAGAACCAGTTCTTAAACATCCTGATCTTGAGGAACCTTTCATTATCCAGGCTGATGCTAGTGATGTTGTGGTGGGCACAGTCCTCCTACAAAAAAACCTTAGGGGGGATCTGCAGCCCTGCGCCTACACTTCACGAAAGCTTTTGAAAACAGAGAAGAGATGGGCTGTTTGGGAGAAAGAGGCTTTTGTGGTGAGATGGGCGTTATTAACTTGGCACCATTTCTTGGAAGGGAGTAAAGTGCCTTTCGAAGTATAGACTGATCATTATTATTATTCAAAATAATCTTGAATTCCATAGAGAAGACACGGTTGGATATATCACTGACACACCAACATCCCACTCACTTTACAGAAAGGGAAGGACAAACACAAACCTGTGGGACTTTGTAGGTGCCTGCTAATGTTGACATCTGGATGGAGCTGTCTCTCCTAGCTCCATCAACAATAGCCAAAAGCTTGTTCTTCCTTCCACAGCTGTAGTTGGGAACATTGGCTTCTCCAGTAGAGAGCATATCCAGCAAGGCATCTGAAGTGCCAAGGTTGTTATCATAGTTGTCATAGATGTTGTAGCCAAGTGTGAGATTGTGCAGGAGCTGGGGATTCTCCTTCACCAGTTCAATATTGCAAATCATGCATAGTATATATTCCTTTCCATAGGATAACCTACTGTAAAACCATGATCATGTTAATATTAGCATCATCAACAGCAAGAACAACAATACTTTTTCTCCATTTAATCATCTTTATTCTCTACAAACTAGCTGAAACATAAGCCAATATTGATTCCAAAACTAGAGGCAAATGATAGTCACCCATCACCCTTTAATATTGTTAGTGTTGAGGATGGGGATAGTCCTCAAAATGGTTTAACAAATCAGAAACATACAATTATTTTTAGCAGTACTAATATTCATAGTCCAGAATAATTCAATCATTAAAGAAGAACCACCATTAAAGGAAGGAGATTTTTGATAAGTGATCCAGAGAAGCTGTTCTAAAAACAAGTCATCTTCTATTCCTTTAAAAATCAGACATTACATATCAATCGGTTATAAAAATATGGAAATGGTTGGGCAGAGGAAATTAGAACCATTTCAATCATTACTTTCAACCAAAGTCAGTATTCCAGTCATGAATTTAGGATTGAACAGAGAGAGGAAATTAATGTGGACTTCTTTCAGGTTTCATTTGCCTCATGTTTCTACTCTCAGAAAATAAGGCAAAAGACAGAGGCTGTGTTAATCAACAAGATTCAAAGCAATTGTCAGATCCTGCAATATAAGAGTAAGTAAAACAAGAAGAAAAAAAGAAGAGTGTTAGAACTGCAAATGGAGGGAAAGAAACTCCATCGCATGACTTACAGCTGAATCTGACTAGAAGGAGCCATGTTGAAAGGTAATGCTGCAGGTGCTATTTCTGATGGAGAGATGACTATACCAATGAGAAGATCTCCTGGCCTATAATAGCTCCATGGCTTTTCTCCATCCTGGTGGTCCAAATTCAGTGGGCACTTCATTCTCAGCTTCCCAGAGAGTGGCTTGGACACCAGCAGCATCAGAAGCAGAAGCAGAAGCAGGAGGTCCATAATTCATGGGGTGGAATCAATCTCCTTTCTCTTTCTAAAAAAGAACTAGAATTCAAAGCACTCTGACAGGGTGGAATACCCAGTGGCTTTCTGATTCAAACAGAGAAACCAAGATTCACCTGAAAGAGAAAGAAAATATATTCAAGAGCACAGCTCCAGTCTCTCTTGTAATGTGAGCCACAAAAATCATAACCTGTGATATTTATCCTTTTCTGAGGCAAGATCCCTTCCATGTTGCTTCAGTCTGATGTTTACATCAAAGGCAGTCGCTGGAGACATAGGAGAAGAGGTCTCAGAGACAGGGATGGTGATGATTGCGGTGAGAAGGAGCTTCTGCTCTTGGGACCCTGAACTTCTTCTACGTAAGGAGGGGTAGCTGGAGAAAAGCACGTTAGAGAAAAGTCACAGATACACCCGTTGGGGCAGTGTTCTGTAGTGGTCTTAGTCCTTCCTGTTAGGACATGTCCAGAAAGCCATGCTGGATGGAGATACTTCAACAGCCAGGAAAGTGACTTCTGGTGTCCTTCAATGGGGTCTCTTGCCTCCAGAGGCTGCTAGGGAAGGTCACCCAGAGTTATGGAGTTTGGTGCCATGCCAGGTTGGTGACACTTAACTCTAGTGCTGCCTGTGCTTTATCTCCATGGAAGCACTCAGTATCCTTGAACCCAGCCTAATATTAAGAGTTTGGGATTTTCTTTTCAACGAGATCTCCATATATTAATCCTAATTTGGAGCTGATTTTATAATTCCTTTTAACTGAAGTGAAATTTCATTTGCCATCTATTCTAGAAACTTCATTTTTTGTATGAGAGCTGGCTAAGAGGCAGGAAAGTGACAGCCTGGGATAGCACCATTGGCACAGAGAGAGAAAATTGTAGAGTGGGTAGAAGTTTTAGTTTCCTTGACACTTCCTGTGTTTTCTTTCCATACTGATACAACGAGAGCCATTAAATTTTGACGTTTCTTGGTTTAAATAAAACGTGCTGTTAGGTCTGCAGTTGAGATGGTGGCAGCGCCCGTAGTGCGGTGGATGGTTTGACCTGATTTCTTGCCACAACCACCCGGAATTTGGTTTAGGGGGACCTGGTGGCAGTTCCTCTGGTTGCGTAGATGCATTTGATGTTTTGCGACTCCTATGACATTCCCATCTCCGAGGCTTTGTTTGTCCTTCCTAGAAGCTTCCATGTGCTTATAGTTCGGAGTCCCTGTGTTCTGGTTTATCTTGGTCAATTGTTGATTATTTTTCTTACCTGGAGGGGGGATGTTAATATATACAGCTTGGCCTAGAAGGGAGAACTGGGGGTTTGAGTGACAGGGGGAGCTGATGGGATCGGCAGGTCCATCCTTACAATGAGGAGCACAGGATGACCAATATCCAGGTCCATTATTTGAAAGTTGTTCCACTGTGTTGTCCTCAGCTTCCACTCTCAGTGCCTAGCTACGAGATCTTTGGTGGCTCCAGGTACCGGCTGTTCTTTTTGAATGCCAAGTGGATGTGTAACATGGCTTCTCTTGTCCATGATGTTACCTGCCATGTCTCCCTGAAATCTAGTTTTGTCCAAAGGGGAGGGAACCTCTCCTCAGTTGCAAATGCGGCCACCTACTTTGTGGGTTTGCCTCAGGTGAGAGCCCAGGGAAGTGGAGGAGGGTTGGCTGTGGTCATCCATGGTTTGTTATAGACTCTAAACAGGTTGCCTCAGGGGGGTTGCAAGAAGTATTTTGCCTGCTGAAGTATTTTGTGTGAATGTGGCCCTTACTAGAAGATAAGGGCCACACCCAGGTTCAACCTCCAGAAATAAACCATGGTTAAACGTTGCAAGTGTGAATGCAGCCATTGGTGAAGTGAGCAGGTTAAGTGGGTTGTATGGCTATGACCAGAGGTAGTCTGGTGTAGTGGTCAAGGTGTCAGACTAGTAACCAGGAGACCACGAGTTCTAGTCCTGCCTTGGGCACAAAGCCAGCTGGGTAAACCTGGGCCAGCCAATCTCTTAGAGCCCTGGGAAAGAGGCAATGGCAAACCACTTCTGAAAAACCGGGTCACCTATGGTCTTCCTGATTACTTTCACACACAGCCGGTTGAGGCTGTGGGGCTTCCTGAGTCTGGCTTCAGTCTTGCAAAACCAGCCAAGTGGACTACAATTTGCTAAACGTGGGCAGATTTTTTTTTTTATCAGGTTGCTCTCTATAAAAGTGGCAGGAAAACTCCAATCTGATTGTGACAGCGAGTAACAAGTCCTCATGAAGTCTGCAGAGAGGCTGATGAAGTTGGGGTTCTGGAAGGGCAGGAGGGCTGCAAGAGGATGATGTCCCTTCCTGTCAAGGGCAGGGAGGCCGTGCTGGAAAAGAGGAAGGCCGGTGGAGCTCCTTCGTGATTCGGCTCAAGCAGCTTCAGGCATGGTTGAGGGCGAAGCCTTCCTAGCAGACAGCAAGGGTGGGAGAGCTGCAGTGACATCACAGCAAGGGTGGTTCCACAGATTGGGGGGGTCCACGTCAATGCACCCCCTTCTGTTAGCAGCACAGTGCAGCATGGATGATCAGGCAGGAACCCCTTCAGGAGGCGAGTTCCGGGCACCTGCAGGCTAGGAGACCTCACCTGAGTCTAGGGTGTTTGCACCCCTGTTTGCATTTGGCCAGGCTCAGCACACCCAGCATTGGTGGGACCCCCTCAGTCCCCTTTGCAGGACTCAGTTGCAGAGACCCTGCAAGTGTGTTGTGTGAGTGTCCCACCAGGTGGTTGACAGTTGTGCGTGCTCTGCAGAATTGAAATGACTGAGTCAAACTCCACTGACCATCATGGAAGCATGTCCTTTCCTTAACCTGGATTGGGAAGAAACCCTCTTTCCTGAGCTGGGTGGAGTCGTCAACTGAATTAATGGGTGAAGTTCACAGCTCATGTTTAGGCCATCCAAGTTTTTTCAGGCATTTCTGCATTATTTTTAGCAAGGTGGACACATCTCAGCCTGGCACTGACCACAGGGAGGGGCAAAGGTTTTGGGCTTCAGAGGGAACCAGATTAAAAGTGGCTTCTTTCTCCCTTGCATTCCCAAAGAAACCTCTAAGGAGACGGGGACTTTGGTCATCCATAGAGCCCCTGACAATATTGACTGAGATTTTAAAACTTTAAATATAAAGTTTAATTTAAATTTAAATTTAAAAAAATTAAAATTCCAGTAGCTGGGAACCTTGTCCTGTGCCAATGTGTTCATAGTGCTAAGCCATCATCTGGTTTAGATATTTTGGCATGATACATTATGCCAATGTAGCAGTTCCCTTCCCTTAACCTAAGTTAAGGGTGTTGTGTGAATTCACCCAGATTTACCACAAACCATCTATGTGATGGCCAATGCAGTATGTTTGCACAGAGGATGGAAAACCTTTTATAGGATCTGCCTTTGGATTCGGGGTCCCTGGCTATCCAGCATGGCAACATTCACAAGAAAAGAGATCAGTCTAGTTTGCGGTCCTGTTTTGCAAAGGAAGGAGCATCTCAGGTTTTGCCTCCAAGTTCCCCTTTTCCCAGCCGTTGCCTTGTCTTATGTGTTATGTCTGGGGTTTCTCTTGAACAAACATTCTTGATTCCTTTTGCTTTCCTAAGCATTCTTGACCTTTCTTGCACGCTAGCAGGTTCCTAAGGATCAAGGCCTGTCTGCTTTGAGATTGTAGCTTCTTAACACAAAGATGTTAGGGAAGGGAACTTTCAGCCTGTCCTTCAAAGGCAAAGCACTTCCTGAAATCCTTGCCAAGGTCTCTGGCTCAGCTCCACCTGGGGCCTTTCTGACCACCTTCACCCAGTCGGCTGAGACTGTGAGCCTTGCTGTGCCTGGCTCTGTTCCTGCAAGCCCAGCCAGGTGGCCTCCAACTCTCTAAAATTGGGACGATGCTTTGCAGCTGGTTGTGCTGCAGAGAGGTGATAAGAATCTCCCAATCCTGACAAGGAGAATAGGTTTCATGTCCTCATGAAGGAAACTGGGGGGGGCAATGAAGCACGGGTCCTGAAGAGCCAGGAGTGAGAGAGGGGCTTACAGGAGGTCTGTGGGCCTTCCTGGCAAGGGAAGGGAGAGATCTCTGGAAGAGAGAAGGGAAGGCAGAGCCCTTAATCTGATCCAGTCAGGGCAGCCTTGGGTGTGATCAGAAACTTCTCTTCTGAGGGAGGGGCCTCCTCGCATGCAGTGGGACAGAGCAAAAAAATTTTTTCATTGCTTGCTTCCTTGCTTTTATTTATTCTTTGACTCTCTGCAGTCAAAGTAAACTTACAGATTTTGAACCAACCTAGGAGAAATTTCCTGACGGTGAGAACAATCAATCAGTAGAACAATTTGCCTCCAGAAGTTGTGGGTGCTCCAACACTGGAGGTTTTCAAGAAGAGACTGGACAGCCACTTGTCTGAAAGAGTAAATGATAGGGTTTCCTGCTTGAGCAGGTGGGTTAGACTAGAAGATCTCCAAGTTCCCTTTCAACTCTGTTATTCTGTTTCAGGCATGCAGTATATCTAGCAAATTGTTAAAGGGGGTAGAGATTTCAGGACATTGGTGGGGAGTTTAGTTTTAGCACCTAATTTGGGGAGGGAGGTGAAAGATGAACAAATTTGTCTCTCCCAGCTTTTTTGTGTCCTTTATTGAAGAGATGTGGGTTTTGGGGGGGAGCAAGGGGGGGCAAAGCCATGGAAAGGTTTCAGGAAGCTCATCTGAAGCTCCCACCTTAGCATGCAGTGTCTGGTTTCCCAAGCCTAGCAAGAGCCAGGAGAGCTTTGCAGTCTCCCAACAGCCTGAGGATCAGGCTGGAAAGCTTCAAAAGCAGCCGCCATTTCTACAAGGGCTCATCAGAGTATTGCAAATGGTGGCCACTTCCGGCAGCCGTGGGGATCAGTCCCAAGCACTGCAGGGTCCTGTTGGGGGAGAGATCGAAGGGGGAGAGAGGGAGGGCACTGCAGCATTCCCATGGTCAGTCTGAAGGGCAAATGACCACAGGGGCATTGCAGACATCATAACTTTGAAAGAGTTTTGTATATAATTTTCAGGCATCCATCATAATTTTGAATATCTGTTAAATGGCCTTTCATATCATGAGTACTAACAATAATACATTTTTTCTCTGCTTTGCACATATCAGCCCAAACTATGGAATATCAACATTTACATTCCTTGAGACACATTAAATTAAAATACATTGAATGACAGTCCTGAAAAATGAATTCAGAAGAGGGACAATTTCTATAGGAAAGGAATCCCATTCATAAGAGAAGGTCTCAAATAATGTTTGGCTCAGGACAACAAGTGTTAGACTGACACCCACAGAGCTACCACAAATTGTGTAGTAGAATCATAATTGCTAACCACCCTGGCTGGGGTGCCTAGTGGTGCCCATCTTGCTATTCTGTAGGACCCCCAATGGCTCCAGCTTCCAGCCAGAGGGAAAGTTGTTACTCAACTACATCTGCAAGGCCCCAAGACCCCCAATCCTTCTATAGCATGAAGGGACTGGACAGCCATTTCTCTGAAATAGTATAGGGTCTCCTGCTTAAGCAAGGGGTTAGACTAGAAGACCTCCAAGGTCCCTTCCAACTCTGTTATTCTGTTATTCTCTCCACAGTGGCTGGGGAGACATTTTCATTTCACAAAAGGAAAGCTTCCACATTTGTTCAAAACTGAATTGTAAAATATAAGTGTTTCAACTAATACCAAAATTAATCTTAATACGAAGTGTTTTCTATTTCAGCTCTCTAATTACTATATGCTCTTTATCCACACTATTTCCTTTAATGTCAGGGGTTTATCTCAGGGTTTGCCACAAAGAAGAGGGGGTCAAGCTATTCTCCAAAGAACCTGGAAGGACAAGAAGCAACGAATGGAAATGAACCAGAGAGAGAAGCAACCTGGAACTAAGGAGAAATTTCCTGTTAGAACAATTAATCAGTGGAACAACCTGCCTCCAGAAGCTGTGAATGCTCTAAGACTGGAAGTTTTTAAGAAGAGACTGGACAGCCACTTGTCTGAAATGGTATAGGGTTTCCTGCCTGAGCAGGGGGTTGGACTAGATGACCTACAAGGTCCCTTTCAGCTCTATTCTATTCTATCCAATTTCACTGCAACTTCCTCTTTTTTATCTGTTTTTAGTTTCCATTTCATATTTTCCTTCTGTCAAAGTCTTGAATTTTTCCTTTGTTTTATATATATATATATATATATATATATATATATATATATATATATATATATATATATATATATATATATATATATATATATATCTGTGTCTATATATCTATCATCTATCTATCATCTATCTATCTATATCTATATCTATATATCTATATCTATATCTGTCTATGTCTGTATATCTATCTATCATCTACCTATCATCTATCTATCTATATCTATCTATATCTATATCTATATCTATATCTATATCTATATCTATATCTATATCTATATCTATATCTATATCTATATCTATATCTATATCTATATCTATATCTATATCTATCTATCTATATATATATCTATATCTATATATATCTATATATATATATATTCCCAAATATGGACACATATGGTGAATAATGGACACTCATTTGACTTCATGGGGGCAAAAGCCATCGCCCAGGATGCCTCCAAAGGAGGGCGCCTACTGAAGGAGGCCTGGTTCTCAGATGCGGGCTCGATTAATCGACACGTAGAATTGCCCCCGGCATATCAGACATTAAAAGCATATCTGGACGTGCGGCCCGGAATGGCCAATGGGGGGGCAGTGAGGATGCCAGACCTAGCCGCGCGACCCAAAACGCGTGTGGGGGTGGGGGTGGAAGGTGCATCAGGTGCGATGACACCAGGAAGGATAAGATCGGTAAGGAAGGGAGAGGGTGGAACTGAGGGCGAGGCAGCAGGTGGCTCAGCTGAGCTTAGGCAGATGAGGCAGAAGGATAGGATGCGGCTGTGCAGGCGCACACCCAGGCATGCAGAAAGATTGGAAGGAATAGGACCCAGGGGGATAGATAATGGAAGGCAGGTACAGCGGATGGTTCAAAGGGATAAGAAGGAGGGGGGGAAGGTGAGGCAGTTGGCTAACGCACCAACGGCAGCAACATTAGGAAGGATAGGATCTGCAAGGATGAGAGGAGGTGAATTCAGGAGTGAGCCGGCAGATAGCCCAGCTGATCGTAGGCAGACGAGGCAGAGGGACGGGATACAGCTGTGCGCACGCACATCCAAGCGCGGGAGGAAATCGGAGGAAATAGCACTAATAGGGATAGATAGTGGAAGACAGGAACAACGGGCAGACAAACGGGATGGAAAGGAGGGGAGCGGCAATGGGAAGGCATCTAAGACACCGGATCTGGGTGTAAGGCCCAGAACGAGTACGGGGGAGCAGCTGGAAAGCAAGCCAACGGGGGCAACGCCAGGAAGGAGGGGATTGACAAGGATGGGAGGGAGGAAGGTTGGAGAACTGGAGTGCAAAAAAGAGGAGGCGGGACAATTAAGGCAATTACGGTCAGCCAGGACGGATGGCCCTATCACACGGTCAATGAGTAAGCAGTTAGGCTAGCAAGGTTTATAAAAGTAATTTCCACCCCAAAACTTTACTCTGAGGACGCTGGCAGAGGACCAGCGAAAGCTAAGTTGTTTTAATATTGTAAATAGTTGTTTTTATTGTTTTAAACTTTTTAACAATAAACAGCTGGTTTATATTTCTCCCGGAGATCGAGGACTGTGTTATTGAACAGATATGCCCGGGATTCGTATTTTTGCAGTTATCAAAGACATATATATATATGTATATATGTTTTCTGAGGTTTTCACGGGTGTTTGTATGTAGGTCTTTGGTAATTCGGGTTTTCTCCCGCGTAAAATTGGAAGTGTCTTGGCGATGTTTCGACGAAGTCTCATTCGTCATCTTCAGGCTGGTGTCTCTTCAGCCTCGTGCTTCTAGGAGCAGTGTGTGATCGCAGCTGTTTCTTCCTTTTAACTGCCAGTGGGGGTATGAACTGATTGGGTGGGAGCTTGGCTGTGTTCTGATTGGGTGGAGGTGTGTTCTGATTGGTTAGGGGCTTGGCTGTGCTCTGATTGGATGGGGGCTTGGCTGTGCTCTGATTGGCTGGGGGGTTGGCTGTGCTCTGATTGGCTGGGGGCTTTGTTGTGCTCGGATTAGTCTGAGTTGCAGGGGAATTTGAGATGGAGAGCTGCATTGCTGTTGTTTGGCTTCGCGTTCGTGGTCGTGCCATATCAAGGTGGGTGTCAGTTTGCTTCATGTATGGATTGGAGGGGTTTGAAATGGCTAATGATGCAGCTGTGGTCTGGTTTCTGGTTTGTGGATTCCAAAGAAATAAGATGGGAGGAGGGCTTTGCCGTTTTCTTGTTCTCTGTCTTGGATTTTAGTGGGGGTTTCTTTTTGGATTAGGTTGGTGATCTTATTTCTTTGGAATCCGTTGATCACAAACCCAAACTCTGGCTCAGATATGTAGATGACACCTTCATAATCTGGCCAGATGGGAAAGAAAAACTAGACAACTTCCTCACACACCTCAACAGCCTACACCCCAAAATACAGTTCACCATGGAAACAGAAACTAACAACCAACTTCCCTTCCTGGATGTCTTAGTCTACAAGAAATCCAATGGCTCCCTACGACACACCATCTACCAGAAGAAAACACACACAAACTGCTACCTGCACGCACTCTCACACCACCACCCAGCACAGATCAACTCTGTAGCCAAGACACTCATCTCGAGAACAAAACGCTTAGCTGACGAACAACACCTAAAAACCGAACTACACACTCTCACTAACGTACTAACATCCAATGGATTCCAAAGAAATAAGATCACCAACCTAATCCAAAAAGAAACCCCCACTAAAATCCAAGACAGAGAACAAGAAAACGGCAAAGCCCTCCTCCCATACATAAAAGGCACCACAGACAGAATCAGCAAGATCCTCCACAAACACAACATCAAGACAGCATTCTGTACAAACCGAAAAATATCCACCATCCTAAGAAACCCCAAAGACAAAATTGAGTTAGAAAATCAAGGAGTATATGAAATCCCATGCACCGCCTGCCTCACCACGTACATCGGACAAACCAACAGAAGAATAAGTGCACGCATTGAAGAACACAAGAACTCAGTCAGAAAAGAGGAACCAACTTCTTCCCTGGTCCAACACCTTAAAGCCACAGGACATAAAATTGACTTTAAAAATACCAAAACTATCGCCAAAACTGAACACTTTAACAACAGAATAATCAGAGAAGCCATCGAGATAGAAAAATGCCCACACAGCATGAATAAACGAGATGATACCTCCCACCTACCAGCCATTTGGAAACCCACCATTATTGACAAACGAGCCCCTAACACAAAGAATGACACTAGACCCACACTCACGAAAACCACACAGGATGTCACCACCACACATCCACGCAAAAAGCAAACCCAAACCCACACCGATGATAAGGCACGACCACAAACCAGAAACCAGACCACAGCTGCATCATTAGCCATTTCAAACCCCTCCAATCCATACATGAAGCAAACTGACACCCACCTTGATGATATGGCATGACCAGGAACGCGAAGCCAAACAACAGCAATGCAGCTCTCCATCTCAAATCCCGCTGCAACTCAGACTAATCCGAGCACAACAAAGCCCCCACCCAAACAGAACACACCCACAGCCAACCAGAGCACAGCCAAGCCCCCAGCCAATCAGAGCACAGCCAAGCCCCTAACCAATCAGAACACACCTCCACCCAATCAGAACACAGCCAAGCTCCCACCCAATCAGTTCATATCCCCACTGGCAGTTAAAAGGAAGAAACAGCTGCGATCACACATTGCTCCTAGAAGCACGAGGCCGAAGAGACACCAGCCTGAAGACCTACATACAAACACCCGTGAAAACCTCAGAAAACACACACACACACACACACACACACACACACATATATATATATATATAATATAAATACTCTTTCATTTTCTCCTACTCTGGGCTGCATCTGACCGGAGTTTCCTAAAAGAGAGAAGATTTCGCCTTCAACTCCTCCAGTTCTGAGCCAAAACAAAAGCCCCGCCCCTCTCTCTCCCTAGTGGCTGCCTCTAGTCCTGGCCTGCCCCTGTCGCCGTGGCAACCCAGCAGCAGCCAATCAAGCAGGAGGGAAGAGACAATGGTTGCCTGGGAGCTCAGCCACCAATCAGACTCATGGAGAAGCTTTTGAATGAACAAAGACAAAAGGGGGGGGGGACAGGAAAATATCCAATAAGGATAGAAAATTAATTAGAAAGTTTTTCGTGTGATGAGAAAGAGGCAAAAACTGGCAGAAATGCAGAGGGAGGGGAGGCCGAAGTCCTGGAAGGTCCTTTCCCCCCCACCCAGAAATGGCTGCAATGAAGAGCTTCTCCTCTGGGGGGGGGGCTTGGGCAAGTGGGGGGCAGAAGCTGCCCAGGAGAGCCCGGCAGGAGGGACTTCAGGGTTCACGAGGGACCCCCAGGATGCCCCTTCCTCAGAGCCCCAGAGGGTCCCTCCAGGGAGACCCCCCTCACCTTTCCCTCCCCAGCAAAGCCGGATCCCCCTTTGGAGACAAAGGCCCTGCATGGCTTCTCCCCTACAGGAGCCTTTCCTGGAAACACACGAAGAGGAACCGGAGCTTCACAAACCCCCATTGGCTGCCTTTCCCCCTGAAATGCAACTCCAAAGCCCATAATCCACCTTAGTCTCTTCCCAGAATGGGGTGTGTGAAGGGTTCCCCCAGTTCCCCTCCTCCTTCCTGAGCCTTTTCTATGGGCAACGTGACAAGTCTGGGCTTTGCTTTTCCCCCTCAGTGCCCAATGTGTGGAAGGGAGTGGCAGTGGAACATGGGTCCTTTCCCTCCCTTTCTTCATTACGCGGGGTGAAAGGCATCCTTTATTTCTCTCATTTCTCTCTCTCTCGTTGATTTTACATGGGTGTGATTTTTTTTAAAAAAAAAACTATGTCAAGTCCTGATGACTAGATTTTAACTAGAAGATTTTTTTTATTTTATTTTATCCTGGTCACACTATTGCATCAGTCTTTTTCTATTGCTCTCCTTCAACATTAACTTTCAAAATAAAGTAAACTTTGGTTTTAGCTCAGTAGGAAGCTATTCCAATTCTCTGACATGTTCAGGCATTAAGTAGTCCCCGGGGTTTTCTCTTTAACCGCTATGCCAACAAATATCAGATTTCTTTTTCTTCAGCCACAGGTGCCGTGTATCCCTCTGGGGCCAATTTCTAGCATGGAGCTTTCCAACCTCTCAATTGTTGCTGACTGATTTAATTCTAGCTCTGCCGTATCATTTTGAATCCTATGGGGATTATTCCCCTTTCATTTCTCTCCAGAGAAGTGCCCAACAAACTCTTGAGTCCAAGAACTAGTTGAATTAGCCAAGGATCTCTGGTGAGAGGGAGAATTATTATTATTCTCAAAGTTTCAGCTCTGCTCTTTGGCCGAATCCTCCAGGGGAGACTTTGGGCAGAGACAGATGGAGTCAGCTGCAGTTCGCTTCTCTCTCTGACCCGGGAGGCCCAAAATGGAAATCTTTCCTGGGGGAGAACTTGGCTTTAGGCAAAAAGCATCACTGGAAGATTTAAAACTTTGGACTTCCCTCCCCACTTAAGATCTGGGCTGTCTGTCTTCCTTCACATCAAAGCGTGCCACCCTGGGGAAAATAAGAGCTGGAAGGCAATGCAGCCGAGTTTCTGCCTGCTGGGATCACCCCCCCCAAAAAAGAGCCCCCTTTTCCATCTCCTTTCCCCAAATGTGAGCTCTTTCTTCAGCCCCACCTTGACTCCCTTGTGCCCCCACCAAGCCCCTCTTTAACATATAGAAGTGTGGGGGTCCTGCGGCCTTCCAGATGTGGCTGGGTAACATCTTTCTCTCTGGCTGGAAGCCTCTTCCCCTTCGATCCTTCCCCAATGGGACCCTGCAGTGCTTGGGCCTGATCCTCAGGTCTGCCAGAAGTGGACACCATTTTCAATACTCTGACAAGTCCTTGTAGAAATTGTGGCTACTTTTGAAGCTTTCCAGGCTGATCCTCAGGCTGTTGGGAGACTGCAAAGCTCTGATGAGCTTCCTGAAACCTTTCTCTGGCTTTGACTCCCCCCCTTGTTCCACCCCAAAACTCACATCTCTTCAATAAAGGACACAAAAAATGCTGGAAGAGACAAACTTTTTCACCTTGCACTGCCCCGTCCCCCGAATTAGGTGCTAAAACTAAACTCCCCACATCTGCCCTCAAATCTCTATCCCTGCTAACACTTTGCTAAATATACAGCATGCCTGAAAAACAGAAGAACAGAGCTGAAAGGAACCTTGGAGGTCTTCTAGTCTAACCCCCTGCTGAAGGAGGAAACCTCACCATTTACATTTTCAGACAAATGGTTGTCCAGTCTCTTCTTCAAAACCTCCAGTGTTGAAGCACCCACAACTTCTGGAGGCAAGTCGTTCCACTAATTAATTGTTTTGTCAGGAAATTTCTCCTTAGTTCTAGGTTGGTTCAAAATCTATAAGTTAGTTACTTTGACTCTAGAGAGTCAAAGAATAGAAAGAAGGAAGCAAGCAAAGAAATTTTTTTCTCTGTGTTGACAATGCTGACTGTGATGTTAGTGATGCTCAACAGCCACCCCCCCTATGTGAGGAGGGCCCCTCCCTCAGAAGAGAGGTTTCTGATCACACCCAAGGCTGCCCTGACTGGATTGGGTTGGGGGCTCTGCCTTCCCTTCTCTCTTCCAGAGCGCCCTCCCTGCCCTTGACAGAAAGGCCCACAGGCATCCTATAGCCTCTCAGTCATTCCTGGCTCTCAAGGACCAATGATTTATTGCCTTATCCCCCCAGTTCCCTTCATGAGGACTTGAAACCCATTCTCCTTGTCAGGATGGGGAGTTTCTTGTCACCTCTCTGCAGCACAACCAGCTGCAAAGAATTGGCCCAATTGTAGCAAGTTGGAGACCACCTGGCTGGGCTTGCAAGAACAGAGCCAGGCACAGCAATGGCTTGTGAAGAGAAGCAATGGCTTCTCTCATCTTGCCAATGTTGCTGTGCTGGATAGCCATGGACCCTGAATCCAAAACCAGATCCTTTAAAAGTTTCAAATTCTCTGTGCAAACGTCCTGTATTGGCCATCTCATAGAGGGTTTGTGGGAAATCTAGGTGAGTTCACACAACACCCTTAACTTCTGAGTAAGTTTACACAACATCTTTAACTTTTAGGTTAAGGAAAGAGAACACCTATGTTGGCATAATGTACCAGGCCAAAATCTATATAATTCAGATGCTGGCTTAGCATGATGATCTGCTACATACATTTGCACAGGAGCAGGTTCCAAACTATTGGAATGTATGAAATGAGACAAACATGTTTTAAGATCTCAGTCCATATTGTCAGGGGCTTTATGGCGGATCAAAGATGAGTCCCCCCGCTCCTTCGAGGTGTGTTTGGAGATGCAAGGGAGAAAGAAGCCACTTTTAATCTGGTTCCCTCTGAAGCCCAACATCTTTGTCCCTCCCTGCGGTCAGTGCCAGGCTGAGATGTGTCCAGCTTGCTAAAACTACTGCAGAAATGCCTGAAAAAACCTGGATGACCTAAACATGATCTGTGAACTTCATCCGTTAATTCAGTTGATGAGTCTACATTTCTCAGGAAAGAGGATTTCTACTGAATCTAGGTTAAAGAGGGCATACGCTTCCATGATGGTCAGTGGAGTTTGATTCACTCAGCTCAACCATCTAATGGGACATTCACACAACACACTTGCAGGGGCTCAGCAATTGAGTCCCGCAAAGTGGACTGAAGGTGTGCCACCAATGCTGGGTGTGCTGAGGTTGGCCAATAGCAAACGGGATTGCAAACCCCCTGGACTCGGATGAGCTCTCCTAGCCTGCAAGTGCCTGAGACTCACCTGCTGTGGGGGTTCCTGGCTGACCATCACTGCTGCCAACCAAAAGGGGTGCCTTGACTTGGACCCTCACTGCGTGGAACCCCTTGCTGTGATGTCACTGCTTCTCTCCCTCAAAGAAACCTTTTCCAACCATGCCTGAGGCTGCCTGAGCTGGATTGTGTAGGGAGTTCCACCTGCCTTCCTCTTTTCCAGCACACCCTCCCTGCCCTTGACAGGAAGGGACATCAACCTCCTGCAGCCCTCCTGGCCTTCCAGGACTCCAACTTAATTGGCCTGTTCACAGCCTTCATGAGGACTTGAAACTCGCTGTCATGATCAGGATTGTAGTTTTCCTGCAACTTCCACACAGAGCAACTAGTTTTTTAAAAAAAATCTGCCCGTGTTTAGCAAATTGGAGTCCACTCAGCTGGTTTTGCAAGACTGTAGCCAGATTCAGGAAGGCCCACAACCTCAGTCGGCTGTGTGTGAAAGTTATCAGAAAGACCATAAGAGACCAGGTTTTCCAGAAGTGGTTTGCCATTGCCTCTTTCCCAGGGCTCTGAGAGGTTGGCTGGGCCAGGTTTACCCAGCTGGCTTTGTGTCCAAGGCAGGACTAGAACTCATGGTTTCCTGGTTACTAGTCTGATTCCTTGACCACTACACCAGTCTGGCTCTGATCGTAGCCATACAACCCATTTAACCTGGTCACCTCACCAATGGCTGAATTCTCATTTACAACTTTTAATCATGGTTTATTTTTGGAGGCTGAACCAATGAGTCAGTGAATTATGAATCTTAATTTAGCAGGGACTAGGTGAACAATCTTTTATAACAGAAATAAGCTGGAGACACTTCTTGTAAGGACCACATTCACACAACATGTAAAACATGTAAAAAATAAGAAAAAAGTGAAGGAAATGATTGGTCCATTAGTGGGTGAAAGTGGCAAGAAGGTGACAAGCAATAGTGAGAAAGCAGAACTATTTAACTCGTTTTTTGCATCTGTCTTTACACAAAGGGAAAAAACAGACCAACCTATCAAAAATAGTGCCATAAAAAACAGAATAGAAAGACAAATTAAGATAGGCAAGAAAATGGTAAGTGAGCATCTGTCCAGCCTAGACGAGTTCAAATCACCAGGACCAGATGGATTACACCCCAAGGTTCTCAAGGAACTGGCAGATGTGATCTCAGAACCACTGAACTATATTTTTCAAAGATCCTGGAGCACTGGGGAACTACCAGAGGACTGGAAAAGAGCTGATGTAGTTCCCATCTTCAAAAAAGGAAAAAAAAATGGATCCAGGAAATTACAGACCTATCA
>JALGBA010002855.1:0-20713 GCA_023970755.1 Azemiops feae | reverse complement strand
GTTTGTTGTCGCGGTCGAGGTTAGGGTTGGGGTCGGGGTCGGGATCGGGGTCAAAGTCAGGGTTGGGGTCTGGGTCAGGGTTAAGGCCGGGGTCGGGGGTTGGGGATGGGGTCAGGGTCAGGGTCAAAGTTGACGTCGGTGTTCGTTGTCGGGGTCGGGGTAAGGGTAGGGGTGTGGGAAGGGGACGAAGTCGGGGTTGGGGTGGGGGTTGAGGTTGGGGTTGGGGACAAAGTTGGGGTCAGGGTCGGTGGTCGGGTTCGTGTTCGGGGTCAGGGTCAGGATTACGGTTGGGGTTATGGTTGAGGTTGAAAAAAGTGAAAATATAAAGAAAAAAAATGAAATGAAAAAGAAAAAGAAAAAAGAAAATGAAAAAAGAAAAGGGAAAAGGAAAAATGGAAAAAGGAAAAAGGAAAAAGGAATAACAAACGAAAAAGGGAAAAAGAAAAAAGAAGAGGGGAAAAAAGAAAAAGAAAATGAAAGGAAAAAACAAAAAAGAAAAAAAATAGAAAAAAGAAAAAAGAAAAAGAAAGGAAAAAAGGAAAAGAAAAAAGGAAAGTAATAAGGAAAAGAAAATGAAATGAAAAAAAAAAGGAAAAAACATATAGAAAAAAGAAAAAAAGAAAGAAAAAAAGAAAATGAAAAGAAAAAAGAAAAAGAAAAAAAGGAAAAAGAAAAAGAAAAAAGAAAATGAAAAAAGAAAAAAAAAAGAAACGGGAAAAGGGAAAAAGGAAAAAGAAGAGGGGGAAAAAGAAAATGAAATGAAAAAAGAAAAAAGAAAATGAAATGAAAAAGAAAAAAGAAAAAAGAAATAGAAAAAAGAAAAAAGAAAAGGAAAAGAAAAAAGGAAAAGAAAAAAGGAAAAAAGAAAAGGGGAAAGGGAAAAAGAAAAAAGGAAAAAGAAACAGAAAAGGGTAAAAGAAAGAAAGGGGGAAAAAGAAAAAGAAAATGAAATAAAAAAAGAAAAAGAAAAAGAAAAAAGGAAAATAGAAAAAAGAAAAATAAAGGAAAAAAGAAAAAGAAAAAAGGAAAATAGAAAAAAGAAAAAGAGAGGAAAAAGAAAAAGAAAAAAGAAAAAGAAGAAATTAATAAGAAAAAAGAAAATAGGAAAAAGAAAATGAAAAACAGAAAAAAGGAAAAGTAATAAAAAAAGGAAAAAAGAAAAATAAAGGAAAATAGAAAAAATAAAAAAGGACTAAGAAAAAGAAAAAAGGGAAAAGGGAAAAGGGAAAAAAGGGAAAAAGGGAAAAAAGGAAAAAAGGGAAAAAAGGAAAAAAGGAAAAAGGAAAACAAAGAAAAAGGTCGGGGTTTGGGTCGGGGTCGGGGTCGGGATCAGTTTCAGTGTCGGGGTTCAGGTTGAGCTAGGGGTTAGGATTGGGGTTGGAGTTGGGGATGGGGATGGCATCGGGATCGGGGTCAAAGTCAGGGTTGGGGTCGGGGTCGGGGTCATTGTTAGGGCAGGGGTCGGGGTTGGGGATGGGGTCGGGGTCATGGTCAGGGTCAAAGTCGGGGTGGGGATTTATTGTCGGGGTCGAGGTTAGTGTCGGGGTTAGTGTCGGGGTTACGGTCAGGGTCGGTGTCGATGTTGGGGTCGGGATCAAGGTAGGGCCGGGGTTGGGGTTGGGGATGGGGTCAGGGTCAGGGTCAAAGTTGGGATCGGGGTTCGTTGTCGGAGTCGGGGTTACGGTTGGGGTGTGGCATGGGGACGAAGTCGGGGTTGAGCTCTAGGTCGGGTTCGGGAAATAAGTTGGGATCAGGGTCGGGGGTCGGGTTCAGGTTCGGGGTCAGGGTCAGGGTCGAAGACGGGGTCAGGGTCAGGGTTAGGGTTGGGATTAGGGTTGAGTTTGAAAAAAGTGAAAATATAAAGAAACCAAAAAATAAAGAAAAAAATGAAATGAAAAAGAAAAAAGAAAATATAAAAAGAAAAAAGAAAAAGAAAAGGGAAAAGGAATAAAGAAGAGGGGGAAAAAGAAAAAGAAAATGAAATGAATTAAGAAAAAAGAAAAAGGAAAATAGAAAAAAGAAAAAAGAAAATGAAATGAAAAAAGAAAAAAGAAAAAAAAGAAAAAAGAAAAAAGAAAAAAGAAAAAGAAAGGAAAAAAGGAAAAGAAAAAAGAAAAAAGAAAGAAAAAAAGAAAAGAAAAAGAAAAAGAAAAAGAAAAAAAGGAAAAAAGGAAAAAGAAAAAAGAAAAGAGAAAAGAGAAAAGAAAAAGAAAAAGAAAATGAAAAAAGAAAAAAGAAAAAGAAGAAATTAATAATAAAAAAAGAAAAAAAAGAAAGAGAAAATGAAAAACAGAAAAATGTGAAAATAGAAAGAGAAGAAAAAAGAAAGAAAAAAGGAAAAAAGAAAAAAGAAAAAAGAAAGAAAGGGTCGGGGTTGGGGATGGGGTCGGGGTCAGGGTCAAAGTTGGGGTTGGGGTTCGTTGCTGGGGTCGGGGTGTGGGAAGGGGACGAAGTCGGGGTTGAGGTCAGGGTCAAGGTCAGGGTCGGGGATGAAGTTGGGGTCAGGTTCGGGGGTCGGGAAAATAATAAGAAAAATAATAAAGAAAAAATACGGGGAAAAAGAAAAAAGAAAAGGGAAAAGGGAAAAAGGAAAAAGGAAAAAGAAACGGAAAAGGGTAAAAGAAAAAAGAAGGGGGGGAAAAGAGAAAGAAAATGAAATGAAAAAAGAAAAAAAAAGGAAGAAAATAGAAAGGAAAAAAGAAAGGAAAAAAGAAAAAGAAAGGAAAAAGAAAAAGGAAAAAAGGAAAAGAAGAAATTAATAAGAAAAAAGAAAACAGGAAAAAGAAAATGAAAAACAGAAAAAAGGAAAAGTAATACAAAAAAGGAAAAAAAGGGGAAAAAAGGAAAATAGAAAAATTAAAAAGGAATAAGAAAAAGAAAAAGAAGAAAAAAGAAAAGGAAAAAAGGAAAAAGAAAAAAAGAAAAAAGGGAAAAAGGGAAAAAAGGAAAAAGAAAAAAGAAAAAAGAAAGAAAAAAAGAAAAGAAAAAGAAAAAGAAAAAGGAAAAAAGAAAAAAGAAAAAAGAAAAGAAAAAGAAAAAGCAAATGAAAAAAGAAAAAAAAGAAAAAGAAGAAATTAATAATAAAAAAAGAAAAAAAAGAAAGAGAAAATGAAAAACAGAAAAAAGTGAAAATATAAAGAGAAGAAAAAATAAAGAAAAAAGGAAAAAAGAAAAAAGAAAGAAAGGGTCGGGGTTGGGGATAGGGTCAGCGTCAGGGTCAAAGTTGGGGTCGGGGTTTCATTTTGGGGTCGGGGTTAGGGTCGGGGTGTGGGACGGGGACAATGTCGAGGTTGGGGTCGGAGTCGAGGTCGGGGTCGAGGACAAATTTGGGGTCATGGTCGGGGGTCAGGTTCGGGTTCGGGGTCAGGGTCGAAGATGGGGTCAGGGTCAGGGTTAGGGTGGGGGTAAGGGTTGAGGTTGAAAAAAGTGAAAATATAAAGAAACCAAAAAATAAAGAAAAAAAATGAAAAGAAAAAGAAAAGGGAAAAAGGAAAAAGGAAAAAGGAATAACAAACGAAAAAGGGAAAAAGAAAAAAGAAGAGGGGGGAAAAAGAAAAGGAAAGGAAAAAAGAAAAAGAAAAAAAATAGAAAAAAGAAAAAAGAAAAAGAAAGGAAAAATGAAAAGAAAAAAGGAAAGTAATAAGGAAAAGAAAATGAAATGAAAAAGGAAAAGGAAAAAACATAGAAAAAAGAAAAAAAGAAAGAAAAAAAAGAAAAGAAAAAGAAAAAAGAAAAAGAAAAAAGGAAAAAAGAAAAAAGAAAAGAAAAAGAAAAAGAAAATGAAAAAAGAAAAAAGAAAAAGAAGAAATTAATAATAAAAAAAGAAAAAAGTGAAAATATAAAGAGAAGAAAAAATAAAGAAAAAAGGAAAAAAGAAAATGAAAAAAGAAAAAAGAAAAAGAAAAAAGAAACAGGAAAAGGGAAAAAGGAAAAAGGAAAAAGAAGAGGGGGAAAAAAGAAAAAGAAAATGAAATGAAAAAAGAAAAAAGAAAAAAGAAAAAGAAAGGAAAAAAGGAAAAGAAAAAAGGAAAGTAATAAGGAAAAGAAAATGAAATGAAAAAGAAAAAGGAAAAAAGAAAAAAGAAATAGAAAAAAGAAAAAAGAAAGAAAAAAGAAAATGAAAAGAAAAAAGAAAAAAGAAAAAAGAAAAAGGAAAAAGGAAAAAAGAAAAAAGAAAAGCGGAAAGGGAAAAAGAAAAAAGGAAAAAGAAACAGAAAAGGGTAAAAGAAAAAAGAAGGGGGAAAAAGAAAAAGAAAATGAAATGAAAAAAGAAAAAGAAAAAAGGAAAAAAGAAAAAAGAAAAAGAAAGGAAAAAAGAAAAAGGAAAAAGGAAAATAGAAAAAAGAAAAAGAGAGGAAAAAGGAAAAAAGAAAAAGAAGAAATTAATAAGAAAAAAGAAAATAGGAAAAAGAAAATGAAAAACAGAAAAAAGGAAAAGTAATAAAAAAAGGAAAAAAGAAAAATAAAGGAAAATAGAAAAAATAAAAAAGGAATAAGAAAAAGAAAAAAGGGAAAAAAGGGAAAAAGGGAAAAAAGGAAAAAGGAAAAAGGAAAACAAAGAAAAAGGTCGGGGTTTCGGTAGGGGTCGGGGTCGGGGTCGGGATCAATTTCAGTGTCGGGGATGGGGTTGAGCTAGGGGTTAGGATTGGGGTTGGGGTTGGGGATGGGGATGGCATCGGGATCGGGGTCAAAGTCAGGGTTGGGGTCGGGGTCGGGGTCGGGGATGGGGTCGGGGTCAGGGTCAGGGTCAAAGTCGGGGTGGGGATTCATTGTCGGGGTCGTTAGGGTCGGGGTTAGGGTCGTGGTTAGGGTCAGGGTCGGTGTCGATGTTGGGGTCGGGATCAAGGTAGGGCCGGGATCGGGGTTGGGGATGGGGTCAGGGTCAGGGTCAAAGTTGGGATCGGGGTTCGTTGTCGGGGTCGGGGTTACGGTCGGGGTGTGGGATGGGGACGAAGTCGGGGTTGAGGTCGGGAAATAAGTTGGGATCAGGGTCGGGGGTCGGGTTCAGGTTTTGGGTCAGGGTCAAAGACGGGGTCAGGGTCAGGGTTAGGGTTGGGATTAGGGTTGAGTTTGAAAAAAGTGAAAATATAAAGAAACCAAAAAATAAAGAAAAAAAATGAAATGAAAAAGAAAAAAGAAAATGTAAAAAGAAAAAAGAAAAAGAAAAGGGAAAAGGGAAAAAGGAAAAAGGAATAAGAAACTAAAAAGGGAAAAGGAATAAAGAAGAGGGGGGGAAAAGAAAATGAAATGAATTAAGAAAAAAGAAAAAGAAAGGAAAAAAGGAAAAGAAAAAAGAAAAAAGAAAGAAAAAAAGAAAAGAAAAAGAAAAAGAAAAAGAAAAAAAGGAAAAAAGGAAAAAAGGAAAAAGAAAAAAGAAAAAAGAAAAGAAAAAGAAAAAGCAAATGAAAAAAGAAAAAAGAAAAAGAAGAAATTAATAATAAAAAAAGAAAAAAAAAGAGAAAATGAAAAACAGAAAAAAGTGAAAATATAAAGAGAAGAAAAAATAAAGAAAAAAGGAAAAAAGAAAAAAGAAAAAAGAAAGAAAGGGTCGGGGTTGGGGATGGGGTCGGGGTCAGGGTCAAAGTTGGGGTTGGGGTTCGTTGTTGGGGTCGGGGTGTGGGAAGGGGACGAAGTCGGGGTTGAGGTCAGGGTCAAGGTCAGGGTCGGGGATGAAGTTGGGGTCAGGTTCGGGGGTCGGGAAAATAATAAGAAAAATAATAAAGAAAAAATACGGGAAAAAAGAAAAAAGAAAAGGGAAAAGGGAAAAAGGAAAAAGAAACGGAAAAGGGTAAAAGAAAAAAGAAGGGGGGGAAAAGAGAAAGAAAATGAAATGAAAAAAGAAAAAAAAAGGAAGAAAAAAGAAAGGAAAAAAGAAAGGAAAAAAGAAAAAGAAAGGAAAAAGAAAAAGGAAAAAAGGAAAAGGAGAAATTAATAAGAAAAAAGAAAATAGGGGTCGGGGTTGTGGATGGGGTCGGGGTCAGAGTCAAAGTCGGGGTTGCGGTTCATTGTTGGGGTCGAGGTTAGGGTTGGGGTCGGGGTCGGATACAGGGTCAAAGTCAGGGTCGGGGTCTGGGTCAGGGTTAGGGCCGGGGTCAGGGTTTCTTTTTCCTTTTTTTCTTTTTCCCTTTCCCCTTTTCTTTTTTCTTTTTTCTTTTTCTTTTTCCCCCTATTTTTTCTTTCCTTTTTCTTTTTTCCTATTATTATTTTTCTTTTATCTTTTTCTTTTTCTTTTTTCTTTTTCATTTCATTTTTTTTCTTTATTTTTTGTTTTCTTTATATTTTCACTTTTTCTTTTTTTCTTATTAATTTCTCTTTTCTTTTTCTTTTTCCCTTTTTCTTTTTTCTTTTTCTTTTTTCCTTTTTCCTTTTTTCCATTTTTCCATTTTCCTTTTTTTTCCTTTTTTTTTTTCCTCCTTTTCTTTTTCTTTTTCCCTTTTAATTTAACCTTTCCTTTCCTCTTTTTTTTTCCTTTTTTCTTTTTTTCTTATTAATTCGGGTCGGGGTCGGGATCGTGGTAAAAGGCGGGGTCGGGGTCGGGGTCAAAGTTGGGGTTGGGGTTCGTTGTCAGGTTTGGGGTTAGGGTCGGGGTGTGGGATGGGGATGAAGTCGGGGTTGGGGTCGTGGTCGAGGTCGGGGACGAAGTTGGGGTCAGGGTCGGGGGTCGGGTTCCGGTTCGGGGTCAGGGTCGAAGACGGGGTCAGCGTCAGGGTTAGGGTTGAGGTTAGGGTTGAGGTTAGAAAAAAAATTAAATGAAAAAGTAAAAGAAAAATGAAAATGAAAAAAGAAAAAGAAAAAGAAAAAAGAAAAGGGAAAAGGGAAAAAGGAAAAAGGAATAACAAACGAAAAAGGGAAAAAGAAAAAAGAAGAGGGGGAAAAAAGAAAAAGAAAATGAAAGGAAAAAAGAAAAAAGAAAAAAAAGAAAAAAGAAAAAAGAAAAAGAAAGGAAAAAAGGAAAGGAAAAAAGGAAAGTAATAAGGAAAAGAAAATGAAATGAAAAAGAAAAAAGAAAAAAGAAATAGAAAAAAGAAAAAAAGAAAGAAAAAAGAAAATGAAAAGAAAAAAGAAAAAGAAAAAGAAAAAAAGGAAAAAGGAAAAAAGGAAAAAGAAAAGAAAAAGCAAATGAAAAAAGAAAAAAAAGAAAAAGAAGAAATTAATAATAAAAAAAGAAAAAAGTGAAAAGATAAAGAGAAGAAAAAATAAAGGAAAAAGGAAAAAAGAAAAAAGAAAAAAAGAAAAGAAAAAGAAAAAGAAAAAGCAAATGAAAAAAGAAAAAAAAGGAAAAAGAAAAAGAAAAGAAAAAAGGAAAAAGGAAAGGTAAATTAAAAAGGGAAAAAGAAAAAGAAAAGGAGGATAATTGGGGAAAAAAAAAATAATAGGAAAAAAAAAGGAAAATGGAAAAAAGTAAAAAGGAACAAAGAAAAAGGAAAAAGAAAAAAGAAAAAAGAAGAAGGGAAAAAGAAAAAAGGAAAATAATAATAGGAAAAAAGGAAAAGGAAAGAAAAAATAGGAAAAAATAATAAAGGAATAAGAAAAAGAAAAAGAAGAAAAAAGAAAAGGAAAAAAGAAAAAGAAAAAAAGAAAAAAGGAAAAATAAATGAAAAAGCGAAAAAGGGGAAAATAATAAGAAAAAAAGGAAAATAGAAAAATTAAAAAAGGAATAAGAAAAAGAAAAAGAAGAAAAAAGAAAAAGAAATGAAATGAAAAAGAAAAGAAAAGAAAAGAAAAAGAAAAGAAAAGAAAAAAGAAAAAAAAGGAAGAGAAAAAAAAGGAAAAAAGAAAGGAAAAAGAAAAAGAAAGGAAAAAGAAAAAGGAAAAAAGAAAAAGAAGAAATTAATAAGAAAAAAAAATAGGAAAAAGAAAATGAAAAACAGAAAAAAGGAAAAGTAATACAAAAAAGGAAAAAAAGGGGAAAAAAGGAAAATAGAAAAATTAAAAAAGGAATAAGAAAAAGAAAAAGAAGAAAAAAAAAAAGGAAAAAAGAAAAAGAAAAAAAGAAAAAAGGGAAAAAGGGAAAAAAGGAAAAAGGAAAACAAAGAAAAAGGTCGGGGTTAGGGTCGTGGTTGGCGTCGGGTACAAAGTCGGGGTAGGGTCGGGGGTCATGGTCGTGGTCAGGGTTAGGGATGGGGTCAGTGTCGGGGTCTGTGTCGGGGTTAGGGTCGGGGTTTTAGGGTCAGGGTCAGGGTTCAGGGTCAGGGTCAGGTCGTGTCGGTGTCGGGGTTTGGGTCGGGGTCAGGGTCAGGTCGGCGGTTAGGGTCGGGTTTTTGTTGGGGCTTAGGGTCAGGGTTAGTGTCGGGTTTGGTCGGAGTCCGGGTCAGTGTAGGGCAGGGTCTGGGGTTGTGGATGGGGTCGGTGTCAGGGTCAAAGTCGGGGTGGGGGTTCATTGTCGGGGTCAAGGTTAGGGTTGGGGTCGGGGTCGGGATCGTGGTCAAAGTCGGGGTGAGAGTCGGGGGTTAGGGCAGGGGTCGGGTTGGGGATGGGGTCAGGGTCAGGATCAAAGTCGGGGTGGGGGTTCGTTGTCGGGGTCGAGGTTAGGGTTGGGGTCAGGGTCAAAGTCAGGGTCGGGGTCTGGATCAGGGATAGGGCCAGGGTCGGGGTCAAAGATGGGGTCAGGGTCAGGGTTAGGGTTGGGTTTAGGATTGTGGTTCAAAAAAGTGAAAATATAAAGAAACCAAAAAATAAAGAAAAAAAATGAAATGAAAAAGAAAAAGAAAAAAGTAAAAAGAAAAAGAAAAAAGAAAAGGGAAAAGGAAAAAAGAAAAAGAAAAAAGAAAAGGGAAAAGGGAAAAAGGAAAAAGGAATAAGAAACGAAAAAGGGAAAAAGAAAAACGAATAGGGGGAAAAAAGAAAAAGAAAATTAAATGAAAAAAGAAAAAGGAAAATAGAAAAAAGAAAAAAGAAAAAAGGAAAACAAACAAAAAGATTGGGGTTTGGGTCGTGGTCGTGGTCGGGGTTGGGGATGCGGATGGCGTCGGGATCGGGGTCAAAGTCAGGGTTGGGGTCAGGGTTGGGGTCAAGGTCAGGGTTAGGGCAGGGGTCGAGGTTGGGGATGGGGTCGGGTTCAGGGTCAAAGTCGGGGTGGGGGTTCGTTGTCGGGGTCGAGGTTAGGGATGGGTCAAAGTCAGGGTCGGGGTCTGGGTCAGGATAGGCCCGGGTCGGGGTTGGGGATGGGGTCAGGTCAGTCAAGTTGGGGTGGGGGTTCGTTGTCGGGGTCAAGGTTAGGGTTGGGGTCGGGGTCGGGATCGGGGTCAAAGTCAGGGTCGGGGTCTGGGTCTGGGTTAGGGCTGGGGTCGGGGTTGGGATGGGGTCAAGGTCAGGGTCAAAGTTGGGGTCGGTGTTCGTTGTCGGGGTCGGGGTTAGGGTAGCAGTGTGGGACAGGGACGAAGTCTGGGTTGGGGTGGTTGTCGAGGTTGGGGTCGGGGACGAAGTTGGGGTCAGGGTCGGGGGTCGGGTTCATGTTCGGGGTCAGGGTGGAAGACGTGGTCAGGGTCAGGATTAGGGTTGGGGTTAGGGTTGAGGTTGAAAAAAGTGAAAATATAAATAAACCAAAAAATAAAGAAAAAAAATGAAATGAAAAAGAAAACGAAAAAAGAAAAAAGAAAATGAAAAAAGAAAAAGAAAAAAGAAAAATAATAATAGGAAAAAAGAAAAAGGAAAGAAAAAATAGGGGAAAAAAGAAAAAAGAAAAGGGAAAAGGGAAAATGAAAAAAGAAAAAGAAAAAAGGAAGAAAAAAAAAGATAAAGAAAGGAATAAAGAAAAAGAAAAATAGGAAAGTAGAAAAAGAGGGGGAAAAAAGGAAAAAAGAAAAAGAAGTAATTAATAAGAAAAAAGAAAATAGGAAAAAGAAAATGAAAAACAGAAAAACAGAAAAAAGGAAAAGTAATACAAAAAAGGAAAAAAGGAAAAAAGGAAAAAGGAAAAAGGAAAAGAAAAGAAAAAAGGAAAAAGGAAAAGAAAAGAAAAAAGGAAAAAGGAAAGGTAAATTAAAAAGGGGGAAAGAAAAAGAAAAGGAGGATAACCGGGAAAAAAAAGAAAAAATAATGGGAAAAAAAAGGAAAATGGAAAAAAGGAAAAAGGAAAAAAGAAAAAAGAAAAAAGGAAAAAGAAGAAAAAGGGAAAAAGCAAAAAGAAAAATAATAATAGGAAAAAAGAAAAAGGAAAGAAAAAATAGGGGGGAAAAGGAAAAGAAAAAAAAGGAAAAGGAAAAAGAAAAAGAAAAAAGGAAAACAAAGAAAAAGATCGGGGTTTGGGTCGGGGACGGGGTTGGGGATGGGGATCGCGTCGGGATTGGGGTCAAAGTCAGGGTTGTGGTCAGGGTCAGGGTCGGGGTCAGGGTTAGGGTTAGGGCAGGGGTCGGGGTTGGGGATGGGGTCTGGGTCAGGGTCAAACTTGCGGTGGGGTTTCGTTGTCGGGGTCGAGGTTAGGGTTGGGGTCGGGGTCGGATCGGGGTCAAAAATCGGGGTCCGGGTCGGGGTCGGTCAGTCAGATCGGGGGTCGGGGTCGGGGTCTAGGGCGGGGTCGGGTTGGGGATGGGGTCGGGGTCAGGGTCAAAGTCGGGGTGGGGGTTCATTGTCGGGGTCAAGGTTAGGGTTGGGGTCAGGTCGGAATCGGGGTCAAAGTTGGGGTCGGGGTCGGGGTCTGGGTCAGGGTTAGGGCCGGGATCGGGTTTGGGGATGGGTCAGCGTCAGGGTCAATTTGGGTTGGGGTTTCATTTTGGGTTCGGGTTAGGGTCGGGTGTGGGACGGGGACAACGTCGAGGTTGGGGTCGGGGTCGAGGTCGGGGTCGGGGACGAAGTTGGGGTCAGGGTCGGGGGTCGGGTTCGGGTTCGGGTTCAGGGTCGAAGACGGGGTCAGGGTCAGGGTTAGGGTGGGGGTAAGGGTTGAGGTTGAAAAAAGTGAAAATATAAAGTAACCAAAAAATAAAGAAAAAAAATGAAATGAAAAAGAAAAAGAAAAAAGAAAACGAAAAAAGAAAAAGAAAAAAGAAAAGGGAAAAGGAAAAAAGGAAAAAGGAAAAAGGAAAAAGGAAAAAGGAAAAAGGAAAAAGGAAAAAGGAAAAAGGAATAACAAATGAAAAAGGGAAGAAGAAAAAAGAAGAGGGGGAAAAAAGAAAAAGAAAATGAAAGGAAAAAAGAAAAAAGAAAAAAATAGAAAAAAGAAAAAAGAAAAAAGAAAAAGAAAGGAAAAAAGGAAAAGAAAAAAAGGAAAGTAATAAGGAAAAGAAAATGAAATGAAAAAGGAAAAGGAAAAAACATATAGAAAATAGAAAAAAGAAAGAAAAAAAGAAAATGAAAAGAAAAAAGAAAAAGAAAAAAAGGAAAAAGGAAAAAAGAAAAAAGAAAAGAAAAAGAAAAAGCAAATGAAAAAAGAAAAAAGAAAAAGAAGAAATTAATAATAAAAAAACAAAAAAGTGAAAATATAAAGAGAAGAAAAAAGAAAGAAAAAAGGAAAAAAGAAAAAAGATAAAAGAAGAAAGATAAAATATGAAAGAGCAAAAAAGGGAAAAATGAAAAATGAAAACAAAAGAGGAAAAAAGGGAAAAAGAAAAAAGAAAAAGAAAAGAAAAAGAAAAAGAAAAAAGAATAAAGAAAATGAAAATGAAAAAAGAAAAAAGAAAAAAAAAGAAACGGGAAAAGGGAAAAAGGAAAAAGAAGAAGGGGAAAAAAGAAAAAGAAAATGAAATGAAAAAAGAAAAAAGAAAAAAGAAAAAGAAAGGAAAAAAGGAAAAGAAAAATGGAAAAGAAAAAAGGAAAGTAATAAGGAAAAGAAAATGAAATGAAAAAGAAAAAGGAAAAAAGAAAAAAGAAATAGAAAAAAGAAAAAAGAAAATGAAAAGAAAAAAGAAAAAGAAAAAAGGAAAAAAGAAAAAAGAATAGGGGAAAGGGAAAAAGAAAAAAGGAAAAAGAAACAGAAAAGGGTAAAAAAAAGAAGGGGGAAAAAGAAAAAGAAAATGAAATGAAAAAAGAAAAAGAAAAAGAAAAAAGGAAAATAGAAAAAAGAAAAAGAGAGGAAAAAGAAAAAGGAAAAAAGAAAAAGAAGAAATTAATAAGAAAATAGGAAAAAGAAAATGAAAAACAGAAAAAAGGAAAAGTAATAAAAAAAGGAAAAAAGAAAAATAAAGGAAAATAGAAAAAAGAAAAAAGGAATAAGAAAAAGAAAAAAAGGGATAAGGGAAAAAAGGAAAAAAGGGAAAAAAGGAAAAAAGGAAAAAGGAAAAAGGAAAAAGGAAAAAGAAAAAAGAAAAAAGAAAAACAAAGAAAAAGGTCGGGGTTTGGGTTGGGGTCGGGGTCGGGATAAATTTCAGTGTCGGGGTCGGGGTCGGGGATGGGGTCAGGGTCAGGGTCAAAGTTGGGATTGGGGTTCGTTGGAGTCGGGGTTACGGTCGGGGTGTGGGATGGGGACGAAGTCGGGGTTGAGGTCGGTGTCAGGGTCGGGAAATAAGTTGGGATCAGGGTCGGGGGTCGGGTTCAGGTTCGGGGTCAGGGTCGAAGACGGGGTCAGGGTCAGGGTTAGGGTTGGGATTAGGGTTGAGGTTGAAAAAAGTGAAAATATAAAGAAACCAAAAAATAAAGAAAAAAAATGAAATGAAAAAGAAAAAAGAAAATGTAAAAAGAAAAAAGAAAAAGAAAAGGGAAAAGGGAAAAAGGAAAAAGGAAAAAGAAACTAAAAAGGGAAAAGGAATAAAGAAGAGGGGGGAAAAAGAAAAAGAAAATGAAATGAATTAAGAAAAAAGAAAAAGGAAAATAGAAAAAAGAAAAAAGAAAATGAAATGAAAAAAGAAAAAAGAAAAAAGAAAAAAGAAAAAGAAAGGAAAAAAGGAAAAGAAAAAAGAAAAAAGAAAGAAAAAAAGAAAAGAAAAAGAAAAAGAAAAAGAAAAAGAAAAAAAGGAAAAAGGAAAAAAGGAAAAAGAAAAAAGAAAAGAAAAAGAAAAAGCAAATGAAAAAAGAAAAAAAAGAAAAAGAAGAAATTAATAATAAAAAAAGAAAAAAGAGAAAGAGAAAACGAAAAACAGAAAAAAGTGAAAATATAAAGAGAAGAAAAAATAAAGAAAAAAGGAAAAAAGAAAAAAGAAAAAAGAAAGAAAGGATCGGGGTTAGGGATGGGGTCGGGGTCAGGGTCAAAGTTGGGGTCGGGGTTCGTTGTTGGGGTCGGGGTGTGGGAAGGGGACGAAGTCAGGGTTGAGGTCAGGGTCGAGGTCAGGGTCGGGGATGAAGTTGGGGTCAGGTTCGGGGGTCGGGAAAATAATAAGAAAAATAATAAAGAAAAAATACGGGGAAAAAGAAAAAAGAAAAAAGAAAAGGGAAAAGGGAAAAAGGAAAAAGGAAAAAGAAACGGAAAAAGGTAAAAGAAAAAAGAAGGGGGGAAAAAGAGAAAGAAAATGAAATGAAAAAAGAAAAAAAAAGGAAGAAAAAAGAAAGGAAAAAAGAAAAAGAAAGGAAAAAGAAAAAGGAAAAAGAAAATGAAAAACAGAAAAAAGGAAAAGTAATACAAAAAAGGAAAAAAAGGGGGGAAAAGGAAAATAGAAAAATTAAAAAAGGAATAAGAAAAAGAAAAAGAAGAAAAAAGAAAAGGAAAAAAGGAAAAAGAAAAAAAGAAAAAAGGGAAAAAGGGAAAAAAGGAAAAAGAAAAAAGGAAAAAGGAAAACAAAGAAAAAGGTCGGGGTTAGGGTCGGGGTTAGGGTCGTGGTTGGCGTCGGGTACGAAGTCGGGGTCGGGGGTCGTGGTCGTGGTCAGGGTTGGGGATGGGGTCAGTGTCGGGGTCTGTGTCGGGGTTAGGGTCGGGGTTAGGGTCAGGGTCAGGGTCGGTGTCGGTGTCAGGGTTTGGGTCGGGGTCGGTGTCAGGGTCGGGGTTAGGGTCAGGGTTTTTGTTGGGGTTAGGGTCAGGGTTAGTGTCGGGGTCAGGGTCAAAGTCGGGGTTGGGGTTCATTGTCGGGGTCGAGGTTAGGGTTGGGGTCGGGGTCGGATACAGGGTCAAAGTCAGGGTCGGGGTCGGGGTCTGGGTCAGGGTTAGGACCGGGGTCAGGGTTTCTTTTTCCTTTTTTCTTTTTCCCTTTCCCCTTTTCTTTTTTCTTTTTTCTTTTTCTTTTTTCCCCTATTATTATTTTCCTTTTATCTTTTTCTTTTCCTTTTTTCTTTTTCATTTCATTTTTTTTCTTTATTTTTTTTTCTTTATATTTTCACTTTTTTCTTTTTTTCTTATTAATTTCTCTTTTCTTTTTCTTTTTCCCTTTTTCTTTTTTCTTTTTCTTTTTTTCTTTTTCCTTTTTTCCATTTTCCTTTTTTTTCCTTTTATTTTTTTTATTTTTTCGATTATCCTCCGTTTCTTTTTCTTTTTCCCTTTTTAATTTACCTTTCCTTTTCTCTTTTTCCTTTTCTTTTTTTTTCCTTTTTTCTTTTTTTCTTTTTAATTTCTTCAAAGTCATAGTCGGGGTCTGGGTCATGGTTACGGCCGGGGTCAGGGTTTGGGGATGGGATCAGGGTCAGGGTCAAAGTTGGGGTCGGGGTTCGTTGTCGGGGTTCGGGTTGGGGTCGGGGTGTGGGATGGGGACGAAAATAGGAAAAAGAAAAAGAAAAAGAGAGGAAAATGAAAAAGGGAAAAAGAAAAAGAAGAAATTAATAAGAAAAAAGAAAATAGGAAAAAGAAAATGAAAAACAGAAAAAAGGAAAAGTAATACAAAAAAAGAAAAAAGAAAAAAAGGAAAATAGAAAAAATAAAAAAGGAATAAGAAAAAGAAAAAGAAGAAAAAAGAAAAGGAAAAAAGAAAAAGAAAAAGAAAAAAGGGAAAAAGGGAAAAAAGGAAAAAGAAAAAAGGAAAAAAAAGAAAAAGATCGGGGTTAGGGTCGGGGTCGGGGTCGGGGATGGGGATTGCGTCGGGATCGGGGTCAAAGTCAGGGTTGGGGTCAGGGTTGGGGATGGGATCAGGGTCAGGGTCAAAGTTGGGGTCGGGGTTCATTGTCAAGGTTGGGGTTAGGATCGGGGGTCGGGTTCGGGTTCGGGGTCAGGGTGGAAGATGGGGTCAGGGTCAGGGTTAGGGTTGGGGTTAGGGTTGAGGTTGAAAAAAGTGAAAATATAAAGAAACCAAAAAATAAAGAAAAAAAATGAAATGAAAAAGAAAAAGTAAAATGAAAAGGAAAAGGGAAAAAGGGAAAAGAAATAAGAAACAAAAAAGGGAAAAAGAAAAAAGAAGAGGGGGAAAAAAGAAAAAGAAATGAAAAAAGAAAAAAGAAAAAAAAGAAAAAAAAGAAAAAAGGAAAAAGAAAAAGAAAGGAAAAAAGGAAAAGAAAAAAGGAAAGTAATAAAGAAAAGAAAATGAAATGAAAAAGAAATAGAAAAAAGAAAAAAAGAAAGAAAAAAAGAAAAGGAAAAGAAAAAAGAAAAAGGAAAAGGAAAAAAGGAAAAAGGAAAAAAGAAAAAAGAAAAGAAAATGAAAAAAGAAAAAAGAAAAAGAAGAAATTAATAATAAAAAGAAAAAAAAGTGAAAATATAAAGAGAAGAAAAAATAAAGAAAAAAGGAAAAAAGAAAAAAGAAAAAAAAAGAAAAGGAAAAAGAAAAATAATAATAGGAAAAAAGGAAAATGAAAGAAAAAATAGGGGGGAAAGGAAAAGAAAAAGGGAAAACGGAATAAGAAATGAAAAAGGGAAAAAGAAAAACAAAGAGGAGGAAAAAAGAAAAAGAAAATGAAATGAAAAAAGAAAAAAGAAAAAGAAAGGAAAAAAGGAAAAGAAAAAAAGGAAAGTAATAAGGAAAAGAAAATGAAAAAAGAAAAAGGAAAATTTAAAAAGAAATAGAAAAAAGAAAAAAGAAAGAAAAAAAGAAAATGAAAAGAAAAAAGAAAAGGAAAAAAAGGAAAAAGGAAAAAGAAAAAAGAAAAAAAAAAGAAAAAGCAAATAAAAAAGAAAAAAAGAAGAAGAAATAAATAATAAAAAAAGAAAAAAGTGAAAATATAAAGAGAAGAAAAATTAAAGAAAAAAGGAAAAAAGGAAAAAGGAAAATGGAAAAAAGAAAAAAGGAAAAAAGAAAAAGAAAAAAGAAAAAAGTGAAAAAAAGAAAAAGGGAAAAAGAAAATGGGAAAAAGAAAAAAGAAAAATAATAATAGGAAAAAAGAAAAAGGAAAGAAAAAATAGGGGGGAAAAGGAAAAGAAAAAAGGAAAAAGAAAAGGGGAAAGGGAAAAAGGGAAAAGGAAAAAGAAACGAAAAAGGGTAAAAGAAAAAAGAAGGGGGGAAAAGGAAAAAAGGAAAAAGGAAAAAGGAAAAAAGGAAAAATGAAAACAAAACAGGGGAAAAGGGAAAAAGAAGAAAATGAAATGAAAAAAGAAAAAGAAAAAAGGAAAATAGAAAAAAGAAAAAAAAGAAAAAAAAGAAAATAGAAAAAAGAAAAAGAGAGGAAAAAGAAAAAGGAAAAAAGAAAACGAAGAAATTAATAAATTAAACAGAAAAAAGGAAAAGTAATACAAAAAAGGTAAAGAAACCAAAAAATAAAGAAAAAAATGAAATGAAAAAGAAAAAGAAAAAAGAAGGGGGGAAAAGGAAAAAAGGAAAAAGGAAAAAGGAAAAAAGGAAAAATGAAAAATGAAAACAAAACAGGGGAAAAGGGAAAAAGAAAAAGAAAAAGAAATGAAAAAAGAAAAAGAAAAAAGGAAAATAGAAAAAAGAAAAAAAAGGAAAAAAAAGAAAATAGAAAAAAGAAAAAGAGAGGAAAAGGAAAAAGAAAAAAGGAAAAAGAAAAAAGAAAAAAGAAAAGAAAAAGAAAATGAAAAAAGAAAAAAAGAAGAAATAAATAATAAAAAAAGAAAAAAGTGAAAATATAAAGAGAAGAAAAAAATAAAGAAAAAAGGAAAAAAGAAAAAAGAAAAAAGAAGAAAGGAAAAATATGAAAGAGCGAAAAAGAGAAAAAGGAAAAAAGGAAAAATGAAAACAAAACAGGGGAAACGGAAAAAGAAAAAGAAAAAGAAAAGAAAAAGGAAAGGTAAATTAAAAAGGAAAAAAGAAAAAGAAAAGGAGGATAATCGGAAAAAAAAGAAAAAATAATAGGAAAAAAAAGGAAAATGGAAAAAAGGAAAAAGGAAAAAAGAAAAAGAAAAAAGAAAAAAGGGAAAAAAGAAAAAGGGAAAAAGAAAATGGGAAAAAGAAAAAAGAAAAATAATAATAGGAAAAAAGAAAAAGGAAAGAAAAAATAGGGGGAAAAGGAAAAGAAAAAAGGAAAAAGAAAAGGGGAAAGGGAAAAAGGAAAAAGGAAAAAGAAATGAAAAAGGGTAAAAGAAAAAAGAAGGGGGGAAAAGGAAAAAAGGAAAAAGGAAAAAGGAAAAAAGGAAAAAGGAAAAAAGGAAAAATGAAAACAAAACGGGAAAAAGGAAAAAGAAAAAGAAAATGAAATGAAAAAAGAAAAAGAAAAAAGGAAAATAGAAAAAAGAAAAAAAAAGAAAAAAAAGAAAAAAAAGAAAATAGAAAAAAAAAGGGAAAAAGAAAAATAATAATAGGAAAAAAGAAAAAGGAAAGAAAAAATAAGGGAAAAAAGAAAAAAGAAAAGGGAAAAGGGTAAAAGAAAAAAGAAGGGGAAAAAAAGAAAATGAAATGAAAAAAGAAAAAGAAAAAAGGAAGAAAGAAAAAAGAAAAAAAAGGAAAAAAGAAAAAGAAAGGAAAAAAAAACGGAAAAAGAAAAAGAAGAAATTAATAAGAAAAGAAAAAAAAAGGAAAAAGAAAAAAGGAAATGAAAAAAGAAAAAGGAAAAAGGAAAAAGGAAAAAGGAAAAAGGAAAAAGAAACAAAAAAGGGAAAAAGAAAAAAGAAGAGGGGGAAAAAAGAAAAAGAAAATGAAATGAAAAAAGAAAAAAGAAAAAAAGGAAAGAAAAAATAGGGGGGAAAAGGAAAAGAAAAAGAAAAGGGGAAAGGGAAAAAGAAAAAAGGAAAAGAAAAAGAAGAAAAAAGAAATAGAAAAAGAACAAAAAAGAAAAGGAAAAAAGAAAAAGAAGAAATTAATAAGAAAAAAGAAAATAGGAAAAAGAAAAAGAAAAACAGAAAAAAGGAAAAGTATTACAAAAAAGGAAAAAAGAAAAAAAGGAAAATAGAAAAAAGAAAAAAGAAAAAAAGAAAAAGAAAAAAGGAAAATAAAGAAAAATATCAGGGTTGGGGATGGCGTCGGGATCGGGGTCAAAGTCAGGGTTGGGTTCAGGGTCAGGGTCAGGGTTAGAGCAGGGGTCGGGGTTGGGGATGGGGTCGAGGTCGGGGTCAGGGTCAAAGTTGGGGTCGGGGTTCATTGTTGATGTCGAGGTTAGGATTGGGGTCGGGGTCAAAGTCAGGGTCGGGGTCTGCGTCAGGGATAGGGCCAGGGTCGGTGTTGGGGATGGGGGGTCGGGGTCAGGGTCAAAATGGGGTCAGGGTCAGGGTTAGGGTTGGGTTTAGGGTTGAGGTTGAAAAAAGTGAAAATATAAAGAAACCCAAAAATAAAGAAAAAAGATGAAATGAAAAAGAAAAAGAAAAAAGAAAAAAGAAAATGAAAAAAGAAAAAGAAAAAAGAAAAGGGAAAAGGGAAAACGGAATAAGAAATGAAAAAGGGAAAAAGAAAAACGAAGAGGAGGAAAAAAGAAAAAGAAAATGAAATGAAAAAAGAAAAAGAAAAAAGGAAAATAGAAAAAAGAAAAAAAAGAAAAAAAAAGAAAAAAAAAGAAAATAGAAAAAAGAAAAAGAGAGGAAAAGGAAAAAGAAAAAAGGAAAAAGAAAAAAGAAAAAAGAAAAGAAAAAGCAAATGAAAAAAGAAAAAAAGAAGAAATAAATAATAAAAACAGAAAAAAGTGAAAATATAAAGAGAAGAAAAAATAAAGAAAAAAGGAAAAAAGAAAAAAGAAAAAAGAAGAAAGAAAAAATATGAAAGAGCGAAAAAGAGAAAAAGGAAAAAAAGAAAAATGAAAACAAAACAGGGGAAACGGGAAAAAGAAAAAGAAAAAGAAAAGAAAAAGGAAAGGTAAATTAAAAAGGGAAAAAGAAAAAGAAAAGGAGGATAATCGGAAAAAAAGAAAAAAATAATAGGAAAAAAAGGAAAATGGAAAAAAGGAAAAAGGAAAAAAGAAAAAGAAAAAAGAAAAAAGTGAAAAAAAGAAAAAGGGAAAAAGAAAATGGGAAAAAGAAAAAAGAAAAATAATAATAGGAAAAAAGAAAAAGGAAAGAAAAAATAGGGGGAAAAGGAAAAGAAAAAAGGAAAAAGAAAAGGGGAAAGGGAAAAAGGAAATAGGAAAAAGAAACGAAAAAGGGTAAAAGAAAAAAGAAGGGGGGAAAAGGAAAAAAGGAAAAAGGAAAAAGGAAAAAAGGAAAAATGAAAAATGAAAACAAAACAGGGGAAAAGGGAAAAAGAAAAAGAAATGAAAAAAGAAAAAAAGAAATAAATAATAAAAAAAGAAAAAAGTGAAAATATAAAGAGAAGAAAAAATAAAGAAAAAAGGAAAAAAGAAAAAAGAAAAAAGAAGAAAGAAAAAATATGAAAGAGCGAAAAAGAGAAAAAGGAAAAAAGGAAAAATGAAAACAAAACAGGGGAAACGGGAAAAAGAAAAAGAAAAAGAAAAGAAAAAGGAAAGGTAAATTAAAAAGGAAAAAAGAAAAAGAAAAGGAGGATAATCGGAAAAAAAGAAAAAAATAATAGGAAAAAAAGGAAAATGGAAAAAAGGAAAAAGGAAAAAAGAAAAAGAAAAAAGAAAAAAGTGAAAAAAAGAAAAAGGGAAAAAGAAAATGGGAAAAAGAAAAAAGAAAAATAATAATAGGAAAAAAGAAAAAGGAAAGAAAAAATAGGGGGAAAAGGAAAAGAAAAAAGGAAAAAGAAAAGGGGAAAGGGAAAAAGGAAAAAGGAAAAAGAAACGAAAAAGGGTAAAAGAAAAAAGAAGGGGGGAAAAGGAAAAAAGGAAAAAGGAAAGGAAAAAAGGAAAAAGGAAAAAAGGAAAAATGAAAACAAAACAGGGGAAAAGGGAAAAAGAAAAAGAAAATGAAATGAAAAAAAAAAGAAAAAAGGAAAATAGAAAAAAGAAAAAAAAAGAAAAAAAAAGAAAAAAAAGAAAATAGAAAAAAGAAAAAGAGAGGAAAAAGAAAAAGGAAAAAAGAAAACGAAGAAATTAATAAATTAAACAGAAAAAAGGAAAAGTAATACAAAAAAGGTAAAGAAACCAAAAAATAAAGAAAAAAATGAAATGAAAAAGAAAAAGAAAAAAGAAAAAAGAAAATGAAAAAAGAAAAAGAAAAAAGAAAAAGGAAAATAGAAAAAAGAAAAAGAAAGTAAAAAAGGAAAAGAAAAAAGGAAAATAATAAGGAAAAGAAAATGAAATGAAACAGGAAAAGGAAAAAAGAAATAGAAAAAAAAAGAAAAAGAAAAAAGAAAAAAGAAGAAAGGAAAAATATGAAAGAGAGAAAAAGAAAAAATAAGGGGGGAAAGGAAAAGAAAAAAGAAAAGGGGAAAAAGAAAAAGAAAATGAAATGAAAAAGAAAAAAGAAAAAAGGAAAATAGAAAAAAGAAAAAAAAGAAAAAAAGAAAAAAGGAAAAAGAAAAAGAGGAAAAAGAAAAAGGGAAAAAGAAAAAGAAGAACTTAATAAGAAAAAAGAAAATAGGAAAAAGAAAATGAAAAACAGAGAAAAGGAAAAGTAATACAAAAAAGGAAAAAATAAAAAAAATAAAATAGAAAAAATAAAAAAGGAATAAGAAAAAGAAAAAGAAGAAAAAAGAAAAGGAAAAAAGAAAAA